>JAVJIX010000321.1:240000-340000 GCA_036785185.1 Paratrypauchen microcephalus
AGGATATGGAAAATGTGTTGGTAATTTATTATATTTTTTGTTAACCGCCAATTAAGTTTTTATTGTCTAAACTGACTGCAGTATTTTCTATAACTATATGGATCAATTAGAAAATCCATTTGCAAGGTGATCGTTTGTATCTCAAGGATATTATATAAAAAAAAATGTAATCGCATCGTCCTTTAACGTCCTTATTT
Organism: Paratrypauchen microcephalus; assembly: GCA_036785185.1. NCBI lineage: Eukaryota > Metazoa > Chordata > Actinopteri > Gobiiformes > Gobiidae > Paratrypauchen > Paratrypauchen microcephalus. The sequence continues at coordinate 240,198 of JAVJIX010000321.1, forward strand.
CATTCCCATAAGTGCACAGTTAACTATGCCCATTAGGAGCATATGGAGAGAGACTATAGTGAAAGAGGCAGTGTCTGGAGAGCAGCAGAGCCTTGTTTAAATTCACAGAGACACGATCCACCTACCAGCCACATTCACCTTTCAAAGAGCCCACGACTGATGAAACGTCCTGTAAGACACAACGCTTCCTGGTGCCACACAGAACCGAGCATTAGCATATTACCGAAACATGGGATGCTCATTACCTCCCACAGAGGACATTATGTACCCGACACATCTGTTTGTGTCTGTCCAAACAAGAAGGCAACAATAACTGCTGCGCCTCAAATGTCTTTATTCAACAGCATTCAAACACTGTGAGAGTACCGTCTGCTTCTGCGGCAGCTTTGGGATATGCGCACACCAGTTTAGGGATACTTTGCTCTATTGAAATTAAGATATTATTCTTAAGATATATTTTATGTAGCATAGTCATATCTAATGCATCTGTAATTAGGCCTGTCACATTAAGTACAATACTTACGTCTACATTTTAGCAGCAACATTTCTTCTTAGTTGGTTCTTTTCTCTTTCAAAAAAAAGTTTAATCTAAGGGTAATATGTTAACCCTATACTACAGTAACCCTACAATTATAAAATATCTATATACAGCTCTGGAAAAAAAAAAAGAGACCACTGCATTTTTTTCTGAAATCAGCATCTCTACATGTATTACAGCCATTCTATTCCAGTGTCTGTTGAATTCCAACACAAACACAAAGCTAAACTACTTCAGTTCTTGCACCAGGAGTGGAATAAAGTCACCCAAGAACAATGTGAAAGACTTGTGGAGAGCATGCCAAGACGCATGAAAGCTGTGATTAAAAAAAAATATATTTTTTTTTATTTAAACCTTTATTTAACCAGGGAAATCCCATTGAGATTAAAAACCTCTTTTTCAAGGGAGCCCTGACCTAGAGGCAGCAAAAAGACAATTAAAACACAATTAAAATGACATATAAATTAGTTAAAATTACATATAAATTAGTTAAAACAGGTACAATTTATGGAGGCTGTCACAAGAGCTCTCAGTCTGGATTTAAAGTCATTCAACGAGATAAATTCTGTTAATTTCCAGTCCTTTTGCAGCTTGTTCCATGTCGAGGGGGCAGAGAAGACAAAAGCCCTTTTTCCCAACTCTGTGCGAACAAACGGAACAGAGAGCAACAACTGATCATTTGAACGCAAACCATAAGAATCAACACTTCTCTGTGTTACATATGTAGGAGGGAAGTAGTCCAAGCATGGCCTTGTAGATAAAGGTGTACGAATGAGTCAACCTCCTAGTGGACAAAGAAGGCCATCCCACTCGAGAGTACAGTTCACAGTGGTGGGTCAAGGCCCTACAGTTAGTAACAAACCTCAAAGCAGCATGATACACAGAGTCAATCTTACTCAGACATTGAGCTGAAGCGTTCATATACAGCAAGTCTCCATAATCTAAAATGGATAAAAAAGTTGCAGTGACAAGGCGCTTTTTAACCTTAAAAGAAAAACACAATTTATTTAGGAATAAAAAACCCAATTTCAATTTGAGTTTCTTCACAAGATTGTCAATGTGGGGTTTAAAAGTCAGGGTGTCATCAAGCAAGATACCAAGATATTTGTACAAATGTACCACCTCAATTTCATTTCCCTCAAGAGTGGACACTGTGGGGACATCTTGCGGAGTCTTCTTAGAGTTTGAGAACAACATTAGTTTAGTTTTGTCAGCATTAAGGACTAGTTTTAGCTGCAGAAGTGTGTGCTGCACCACATCAAAAGCTTTCTGCAGAGATTCAATAGCATTAACAGGAGATGAGCCAAAGCAGTAAATGATTGTGTCATCGGCATAAAAATGCATATTAGCATTGGACACATTTTGTCCCAAGTCATTAAAGGCAAAGTAACGTTATTTTACAATCTGAGCCTTCTTTCGGTAATAAAACAAGTCGTTTGACTCACCCATATCACGTTCGTGTCATTTGGAGCTGTTTGAAGAAAGTTATGTTGTAGCTAAACCATTAGCATTTGTATTCGGGGCATTACTTTGCGGTGTCCAAATAACACAAACTTTAGAACTTTTCAAATCATAGAAGCCCGATGTCTTAATGTAAGAAATCGTTTGAAGCAAAAGTGGCCTGTAATCCGAGATTTATCCATAGTTTTCAGCTTTGCGTTTCATGTTTGGGGCCCAGGAGCAGTCCGCGCATGCGCACTGGCGTCCTCATCTACTCGAAACTATGGCTAAATCTCGGATTACAGGCCACTTTTGCTTCAAACGATTTCTTACATTAAGACATCGGGCTTCTATGATTTGAAAAGTGCTAAAGTTTGTGTTATTTGGACACCGCAAAGTAATGCCCCGAGCAAATGATACAGGACCATGTTAACAGATACGGGATCATTAGTAGAACAGAACGGCTCAACATAAGTTCTGCGATACTGCTCCAATTGACAGAAAAATGCTATGGGTGAGTAAAACTACTTGTTTTATTGCCGAAAGAAGGCTCAGATTGTAAAAAAACGTTAATTTGCCTTTAATATACATAATGAATAGGAGAGGTCCTAATATAGAACCCTGTGGCACCCCCTTGTGGAGACTCATAAATTCAGAGCAGAAACCATCATATTTGATACATTGGGTCCTGTCACTCAAATAATTAGTGAACCAGGACACTACATGATCTGACAGACCAAAACTGATAAGCTTTTGCTTTATGACTGTGTGGTCCACAGTGTCAAACGCCTTTGACAGATCAATAAAGAGTGCAGCACAGTACTGCTTTTTATCAAGAGCAACAATTATATCATTGATCACTTTTGTAGCAGCAGTGATGGTACTGTGCCTTTTCCTAAAGCCTGACTGCAGTTTTGAAAGGAGGTCATTAGAGTAAAGAAACTCTTTAAGTTGATCACAAACAAGGGCTTCAAGAATTTTTGATAAGACGCACAGATTTGATATTGGCCTGTAGTTAGTTAAAACTGCTGGATCACCTCCTTTTAGGAGGGGCACAACAAATGCTGACTTCCAGACTGAAGGAATTTCCTTGTTTTTGATCGACAGATTAAAAAGGGTTACTGCACCAAATATTGATTTCTGAACTTTTTTTTAAGTGTAAACATTAGTATTATGTTGTTTTAAAATGAATTTGATCTTGTTTCTTTGCATTGTTTGAGGTCTGAAAACATGTATCTTTTTTGTTATTTTTACCATTTGTCATTTTCTGCAAATAAATGCTCTAAACAATAATATTTTATTTGGAAATCAGGGGAAATGTTGTCAGTAGTTTATAGACTCAAACAAAAATGATCCTTTTGACATACCTATAACTAGTAAAATCAGAAAAACTGATAATTTTGCAGTGGTCACTTATTTTTTTCCAGAACTGTATCTACTTTTTCAACTTTTTTTCACAAAGAATGCACCACTTTTGTCCTATTTGTTATTGTTAGACGGTTACATGTCCTAAATTCTCTTATACATTGTCAGTAAGAGTTTATGGTGTATTCATTCATTGTCTTTTTGATTATGTCTTGGACCATTCCCCATCATGTCTTATACAAAAAGGAGCACTGGGCAGAAGAGAACTAAGTGTAGCTGAAAATATAGAGATAGCAGAAACGTAGAATGACTCTCTTTTTGGTGAACAAGTCCCAGTGTGTAATTGGTTTTCCCTTTTGCGTACAGTGTCAAAATCAACGCAGCAACTTTTATTTTAAAATCATGTCCTTGACTCTAACCAAATGTGGATTACAGAAAACTCCTTATGTACCGTTCTCCAGTGAGTAGCTGTGCTGTGGTCTGCTCTTTCAAAGGAGCTAAATTATTTCCGCTATTAACGACAGGTAGTGAAGATTTATAGGGCTTAATACATCAATATTATGATTTATCAGCACTAGCCTCGGCCCTGCTCGGATATGAGCGCTAATAGGTTTTGTACAATAACCTGAGATTGCAACAGCGTCTGTAGGAGATCACATGAATATTCACTCATCTATGGATGTGTCCTGGGGCACGGGAAACTTATTTGAATAATAAAACGGTGATATTGCATTTTCTGATTTGGTGTTATTTTCTTAGTATTATAAAGCCCTGGTTTTGTAAAAGGCTTCTCTCAGAGTCTCAGGCGCCCTGTGAATACAAAATAATTGGCTCACTAATAGGCCTACATGCTTTTTGGTTTTTCGGCAATGTATTAATATTTGATTCTTAACACATTGGTTTAACTGGTGTGGAATATTAAGGGGAAAAACAACCTGTTACCAGAAATGCAATTAGCCATAATGCAGCACTGCCCGAGGCGAGGCAATCAAAACACAAAGTGCTACAAATTATGCCAAATATAAAACTACTACAAAGGATTATATTAACCACGAAATGCACTGTGGGTTCACTTTCTGACCAATAATTTCCCAAATGTCCCTATCTGCTTGGTTCTGTTGATCAAGGAAACCCAAGAAGGAATATATCTACAGTGGTACCTCACCTTACGCCTGACCCAACAAACGAAAATTTCAAGTTACGAAACGCCTTCACGGTAAATTTTTGTCTCTAGATACGAATGAAATTTCAAGTTACGAAAAGCGAAATCTCAAAAATTCAAATAATGCGCGCTCAGTCACACATTATATGCTTTTCTCAGACTGGATTTAAACTTTTCTCACATTTGTCTCTCGTTTAAACACTCAAATTTTTATAGATTTTCAACAAAATTATTAATAGTGAAGCGTGTGGGGGGAAGGAGGAGGGGGGAGAAAACTGCGCGTGGACACGTGTGTGATAGCGCACATGACCCGGCGCGGAACTGACAGCAGGTCTAGACCAAGGTCTAAACCAGGACTAAACCAGGACTAAACCAGGACTAAACCAGGACTAAACCAGGACTAAACCAGGACTAGCCCAGGACTAGCCCAGGACTAGCCCAGGACTAGCCCAGGACTAGCCCAGGACTAGCCCAGGACTAGCCCAGGTGGATTAAAGCGCCGCGCGTGGGTCTATTTCCTGGTTCCGGCGCGGAGCTGACAGCAGGTCTAGACCAAGGTCTAAACCAGGTCTAGACCAAGGTCTAAACCAGGTCTAGACCAAGGTCTAAACCAGGACTAAACCAGGACTAGCCCAGGTGGATTAAAGCGCCGCGCGTGGGTCTATTTCCTGGTATCGTTTCGAGTCACAGCTGAGGCGAGCCGCTGCTCGCCTGCAAGAGCCGCGGTCTAGACCTGCTCTCCAGGGCCACTCCAGGCACGGAGCCCCAGACATCCAGGGACCCAGGGGGACACTGCCAGCCTGCCTTAAGAGCTCCCTAAGCGGGCATGGGTCCGGGGATTGTCCCGGTCACCGGCTTGGAAGTCTTGAAGAGGCCGACCTCACGGTTCTGTCATGCCGCTCTGTGAGCACCTTACGCGGGCAGGTCTAGAGCAGCGGCTCGCCTCAGCTGTGACTCGAAACGAAACCAGGAAATAGAGCCACGCGCGGCGCTTTAATCCACCTGGTCTAGTCCTGGTTTAGTCCTGGTCTAGACCTGGTTTAGACCTTGGTCTAGACCTGGTTTAGACCTTGGTCTAGACCTGCTGTCACCTCCGCGCCGGGTCATGTGCGCTATCACACACATGTCCGCGCAGTCTTCTCCCCCCTCCTCCTTCCCCCCACACGCTTCACTATTAATAATTTTGTTGAAAATCTATGAAAATTTGAGTGTTTAAACGAGAGACAAATGTGAGAAAAGGACGCAGGACGCAGAACACAATGTTACACTATAAAAAAGTTACACTATAAAAAAAAAAAACTTGGATCGGGGCCTTGGAACGAATCAGGCTTTTTCCATTGAAATAGCTACTCAACTTACGAATTTTTCACGTTACGAAACCACTTCTGGAACGAATTAATTTCGTAAGGTGAGGTACCACTGTATATCTATAGCTATATATCTCAACATCAACAGCGAGTTAGTCTGTTGGTATATTGTTAGTATGTTAAATGTGCATTATGTAACTTGCAGGTGATGGACTTTGAATCAAAAAAGTGAAATAGTGCACATTTAAGTCATAAAGACACTGAAAGAGCAGCACTTGTTTACTGTATGCGACTGTATTTACTGTAAGAAACCACTGCAAAATGATCAGTTTTTATGATTTTGCTACTACAAAAGGAACATTTTTGTTTGAGTCTATAAACTACTGACAACATTTACTCCAAATTCCAAATAAAAATGATCGTTTAGAGCATTTAATTGCAGAAAATGACAAATGGTCAAAATGGCAAAAAAGATACATGTTTTCAGACCTCAAACAATGCAAAGAAACAAGATCAAATTCATTTTAAAACAACATAATACTAATGTTTACACTTAAGAAGAGTTCAGAAATCAATATTTGGTGCAATAACCCTTATTTTTAATCACTGCTTTCATGCGTCTTGGCATGCTCTCCACAAGTCTTTCACATTGTTCTTGGGTGACTTTATTCCACTCCTGGTGCAAGAACTGAAGTACACTGCCTGACAAAAGTATTAGGACGATTGTGTGTTTCTGAACTTTCATAAATAATGATAACAAGACGTATTGGTAATGACAACAAATCAATTTATTGATATATTAAAACAAATTTCATCATGTGTAAAAAGGCATATTATTGCAAAAATGTAACAATATCAAGTTAAATAGCTTTTTCATCAAAATAACCACCTTTGGCCTTAAAGGTCCCATGGCATGAAATTTTCACTTTCTGAGGTTTTTGAACGTTAATGTGAGCTCCCCTACCCTGTTTAGGGGCCCCCCATGGCTAAAAGTTGTGAAATGTCTAAACTGAGCATTTGCGGTCCTTTTCTGTGTGTGAAAAAAAACACAGCTCAAACGGGCGATTCTGAACAAGGCAACTATGTTACGTCACATCGAAAAATGCAGCTCCACCCCCCGTCTGGATGTCTACCCGGCTGGTTAGCTCAACTGGTAAGTCATGGACTTTCCCCCTGGAGGTTGTAGGTCCAAACCCCCCCCGGGCAATGAGCTAACCAGTGTGGGTCCTTGGGCAAGACCCTTCACGGTACTGCCCCCCGGGCGCCAAAAAAGATGGCTGCTCACTGCTCCTGAAAAAGGATGGGTCAAATGCAGAAGTCAAATTTCTCCCGTGTGTCATTGTGTGTGAGACCAATAAAGGCTAAAAGCCCAAGCTTAATCTTAATCTTACCCACCGTCTCTGTAAATCACGCCCAGAGAGTTTGGACCGCGAATGAGCTATGCAATGCGAAATGCGTTTTGTTTTGTTTTTTGCCTGGAGGCACATGCGAGTGTTTCTAGGCTCGGAAGTCCTTTATCTGAGCCTCTGGACATCTGAAACAGCAGTGGTTTAATTGTATTTTCTGTGAAAATGTGTTTTTTTCATTGAAACGCCTCTCCTTTCTTCCTCCGCGCTTAAAACGCGGAAGTGAGGCCAGCGCACAGCACACCGCTAAAACAAGGAACCAGTGGCACCCGCTCCTCTAACCTATCTCTGTCCTTCTCATTTACATTCAAGCAACAACGCCCAGAACGAGTTGTTCAGAGAGAGATTTTCTGACTCTGACTGTGTACATGTGTCTTTCTCATGCACTGAGTCTTGATTTTGGAGCAGGATTCATTTACAGTATTAGGGAACCATTAAGGCACCATATAAAGGCATCAAGAAGTACCATGTCATGGGACCTTTAATCACAGCTTTACAAATTCTGTCTGTCCTTTCAATCATGCATATGGGCTGATTCGAGAACTCTATGATATAAGTTGATTTTAAAATATTATTAATTGAGTATTCAAACTATTATTTTCATAATGAAAGGATGCTATGAAAACATGAGTAATATTCATCCACAAATGGATTTGCGTACAATGATCTGAAAATATGAGAAAGTGTGATAATATAATTGAATAAATGTGATTAAATAGTATTAAGTACACCACATTTAAATAATGCTTGATACATGGAAAACTTGGCTCAGTACCCCAGCATCACAAATTATGCCATCGTCCTAATACTTTTGTCAGGAAGTGTAGCTCAGCTTTGTGTTTGTGTTGGAATTCAGCAGACACTGGGATGGAAAGGCTGTAATACATGTAGAGATGCTGATTTCAGAAAAAAATGCAGTGGCCTCTTATTTTTTTTCCAGAGCTGTATATATTTTTTTAAAGGTGCACTACCTTTCAATCAAAAAAGTGAAAAAGTGCATATTTAAGTCATAAAGCCAGTGAAAGAGCAGCACTTGTTTACTGTTTGTGCTTTTCACGTACATTAAAGGCAGACCTGTTATGGCAGTACCCACGGGATATGCCATGATTGTACCATTTTATTTTTAATTCATCACTTTCTCCTCTTCCGTTTCAAAAATAATGCTTTGAAATGTATCTCGCAACACTGTTCAAAATGCATCGAAACTCACGCTGACAAACAAATCTGCGGAAAGAACCCCAGACGTGAGGCTCCATTCCGCTGCAGCCTGTGTGCTTCTGCTCTCTGTGTTTCAGCTTGGACGTGCGCAGATAAGCAAACCGTGCCTAAAGATCTACTTTGAAGGGAATCCGCCAGCGAATCAGTTTCTGTGTCGAGCCTACCTCCTCCAAGGCCAGCTCCAGTGTCCCGGGGCCGGTGGGAGCACGGTGAGGATAGATGATTGGACACATCTCCTCAAGGCACTGCATTGTGTTCAGCTGTTAGATACCAGTGTTGTCATGATGCTAAAATTTCAAACTCGATTTCGATACTAAGGAATAGAGTCGATACTTGATTTCGGTACCATGATGATACTAAATAAACTGTAGAATGTGATTTAGAACATTAAATAATTGTACTTTCTTTCACGCTATTACCATGAGATCTTTTACCTGTGTAACCCCTCTGTCGTCCAGGTAGGTTCCATAGTGGTCCACGGGCGTATACTAGTCTATGTGCTCTTAACTTGTTCTGATACAGCTCAAGATCATCCTAAAACTATTCAGGAAAGGTTAATTTATAGAATAGAATAGAATGCCTTTTATTGTCATTACTCATATGTACAATTTACATCATACAGCTCTGGAAAAAAATAAGAGACCACTGCAAAATGATCATTTTTTTCTGATTTTAATACTTATTGCTATGTGTTTGGGCAAAAGGAACATTTTTGTTTGAGTCTATAAACTACTGACACCATTTCCCCCAAATTCCAAATAAAATATTATCGTTTTGAGCGTTTATTTGCAGAAAATGACCAATGGTCAAAATAACAAAAAAGATACATGTTTTCTCAAACAATGCAAAGAAACAATATCAAATGAATTTTAAAACATCATAATACTAATGTTTACACTTAAGAAGAGTTCAGAAATCAATATTTGGTGCAATAATCCTTATTTTTAATCACAGCTTTCATGCGTCTTGGCATGCTCTCCACAAGTCTTTCACATTGTTCTTGAGTGACTTTATTCCACTCCTGGCGCAAGAACTGAAGTAGCTCAGCTTTGTGTTTGTGTTGGAATTCAACAGACGCTGGAATGGAATGGCTGTAATACATGTAGAGATGCTGATTTCAGAAAAGAAATGCAGTGGTCTCTTATTTTTTCCAGAGCTGTACATACTGAGAATGAGATTGAAAGAATCTCACTTCAGTGCAGACATTTACGTACGATATTTACAACACAGCAGGATATTTACAATACAGTATAGAAAAAAAAGTGCAAAAAAATTAGTGCAAAAAGTCCTCTACAGCTGGTACTACACATTAGTTACCAGGTTATTGCAAGTCTTACTCAGATATTGCAGTAGGGGTGACACATACAACCATATATACACACACATACTGTATATACACACACACACCTGAGAGTCTCTACATTGTAGAAGGAGATGTTTCACAGAACTCAGTTTAGCATATTGTGCTGTATTAAACAAGCTATAGCACAGTGTTAAGTATTGCACCACAGGATATTGCACTGTAATTAGGTACACAACAACAGGTGGATATGCTACAAAAACTCAGTTCAAGATATTACACATTATTCTGTCCTGAATGTGACTTTTTTAGTATTGATACCTGCTTAAATGAGTATCTAGTTGCAGCATTAGTTTTATTATTGCTTAGTACCTGATTGTCTATACTTTTGACAACCCTAGTAGCCTTATACTGTATCTGTGTAATCCCTCAGTGGTCCGGGTAGGTTCCGTAGTCGTCCATGGGCGTGTATCAGTCTACGTGCTTCTGATGCAGCTCAAGATCATCCTAAAATTATTGAGGAAAGGTTTATTTCTGTCCCGTGAATGTGACTTTTTGAGTATCGATACCTGCTCAAATGTATATCTAGTTTTGATACTAGATTCAATATCGATTATTTGAGAAGTATTTTTGATACTTTTGAACTCACACTAGAAGGATACAATGGGCTACACTGATTATTTCCAAAACGTAGAGCAGTTTTGCAGCTTTTGTCCGCAGGATGTTGACTATTTCTTTGTCCTTTTTTGTTTTAAGATGCCTTTGTTCCTTGCGTACTGAGATGTCACGTTACTATTTATCTTTATATTTCAGGAGGACGTTGTGAAGGCCGTGGACTGCTTCCTCAAAGCGATTGAAGTTGCAAAGAACAAACCAAGGTGTGCAACCTTTTGCTAAACATGTCAGGCTTTGTTTTTTATGCCGTCAGAAATGTTTAGTAATTCATGTGGTGTGCGATTTATTGTCTCAGATGTGGTAAAGAAAGTCTTACAATGGCAAAGTGCAGATGTTATAGCCGACGATCAAAAAAAAAGGATTCATGTCAGAAGATACATAGGGCAGAGCGATGTTCCTGTGAAATGCAAAGAACGTGGATTGAAATGTAGCATGCGTTTTTGCTCTTCATGATAAGCTCTTATTAAAAAGATGACCTCCACAAGAGCTTCACGCCTTAACAAGAACTGGTGTTAAAGCGCACAGCACGAATATAGTCACAATAATAATGGTACACAGTTCATTTTTCTAAGAATCCCCTTTAATGATACCACAGCTTGTCAATAGAGGGTCAAAATGAGGACCGCAATTAAAACCAAAGGGAAAATACATCTAATGCATCCCTCAAATGCTAATGCCCACCAAGCTCTCCGGTGAATAAATTAGCGCATTTTTCCACACAATTTTCAGCAGAAATCAAGCAATAAAATCATGAATGCTACTTATTTTCAACAGTCATCAGCCGGCTAACTCACCCGTGGTCCAGTGGAGTTTACAGTATGTTTTCCAAGAAGTGCCGCAGTTTCCACGGACATAATGTAAATAATTCAGTGCATTGTTTATCGGTAGGTAGTTTGGTTCTGTGCACAGAGAAATTTACTAGTGTTATTGACAGGGGGGGTGACAGGCCTGGATACAGTTAGACAAGTCATTTTGTTCCATTACATATGCACCTGACAGCTATGCGTTGGTGTGAAAGCAGAGTAAAATCTGGACAATTACAGCTCTGGAAAAAAATAAGTGACCACTGCAAAATGATCAGTTTTTCTGATTTTACTACTTATAGGTATGTGTTTGGGCGAAAGGAACATTTTTGTTTGAGTCTATAAACTACTGACAACTAAGGAAGTCGACAGAGGCCATATTCATAAGCAATATTTTTTCTTCCTTGTTATCCCGAGATAACGAGATAATTAATTTGTGATCTCGAGAAAACAAAACAGTTATTTCGAGATCTCAAGAAAACAAAACAATTATTCCGTGATCTTGAGAAAACAATTGAAGCGTCTACCGCCACGTTGTGACAGACTGACTTCGGAGCTATTTCTCATTCTGAATAGACGCGTTTTTGGTCATTAGAATGTCTGGAATAATAATCAATCAGCTGATAAGGCAATATTTTGATCAGGGGTTGACACAGGGGGAGATTGCATTACGTCTTTTAATTCGGGATAAGTTCAAGATTAGTCCGCGGCACCTCCGCAGAAGACTGGCCCGGCTTCATCTGAGATACAGTGATCCAGCTGAGGTCGTAGAATTTATCTCCAAACTTATGAAAGGGCCAGGACGGCTTTCGAGATCACTGAATAACTCTTTGTTTTCTCGAAATCTCGAAATAACAGTTTTGTTTTCTCGAGATCACAAATTCATTGTGTCGTTTTCTCGAGATCTTCAGTTAATTTTCTCGTTATTAAGGTGGAAAATAATTATTAAAAACATGGCCTCTGTTGGCTTCCGTAGACAACATTTCCCACAAATTCCAAATAAAAATATTATCGTTTAGAGCATTTAATTGCAGAAAATGACAAATGGTCAAAATAACAAAAAAGATACATGTTTTCAGACCTTAAACAATGCAAAGAAACAAGATCAAATTCATTTCAAAGCAGCATAATACTAATGTTTACACTTAAGAAGAGTTCAGAAATCAAGGGTTATTGCACCAAATATTATTTTTAATCACAGCTTTCATGCGTCTTGGCATGCTCTCCACAAGTCTTTCACATTGTTCTTGGGTGACTTTATTCCACTCCTGGTGCAAGAACTGAAGTAGCTCAGCTTTGTGTTTGTGTTGGAATTCAACAGACGCTGGAATGGAATGGCTGTAATACATGTAGAGATGCTGATTTCAGAAAAAAAATCCAGTGGTCTCTTATTTTTTTCCAGAGCTGTATATAAAAAGTATCACATATATAAAAAGTAAAAAAAAAAAAAAAAAGTGGAGTTCATTTAATTTCATATTGGTTTAGTGTATGTATTTACAAAGAGATATTAAAACAAAACATGCACAATTGGTAAAATCCTCCAGTTAAGGCAGTCCTGACTAAGCCCAGCTCAAGATCTGGAGACGGGTGACAGTGTCAAATGTGGAGGACAAAATACTGTAAGTGTACCTTAACCTGTTAAAATGAGAGAATGTTATGGGGCCATACCAGCTGATCAAAGTCAGATCTCAGAGGCTCAGCAAGGCCCTGTCTGGTCAGTACTTGGAGAACTCAGAGAACGCTGGGAACATCAGGTGCCACAGTCATTGTGTCCTTGGGTAAATCACTTCACCCACATTGCCTAGTATGAAAGTGGTGCGTGCGTGAACAGAATGGCAGCCTCGCTTCCATCAGTCTGCTGTGGCTACATTAGAGGTTTACCAACACCAGTGTGGAGTAAATGCTCAGAAAAGCACTATATAAAACTGATCCATTATTAATGCAGTCATTTTAAGCATTATTGTATTTAGGAAAAGTATTTTTGATGATGAATGACCATTGCCATAAATTTCAATAATATTATCTTTGCAACTGTGACATTATTATTTATTTGATGAAGTTTATGTGTGACAGTCTAATGTTTAATAAATCGCCACATCGCAAGAAGCACTTTTATAAGCAAATTAATTCACACTTTGTCCACAACAGGCTCATATTATGCTGACGGCTTGACAATGTTGCAAATGTGATTTCAAACTCATGAATACAGCTTTTTTTTTTGTTTTTTTTAAATCTCGATGTGAAAATTATCTCCATGAATAGTCTTCCAGTGTGGTCTTCATTTTGAGAAACAACCGTGACGGGAAAGACGTGAACCTGGAAGGATTTGTACTTGACACATTCGGATTGAGCCGTTTAATTTCACACACACTGAGCGGCTTTTCTTTCTCACAGGTACCACTGTCTGGTCTTTAACGCCTCTGTGCTGTACCTCCACGTGTTACGCCCACTGCTGGTGGAGGGGAGGAGCTACACCCTCATCCCGTCTCTGAGGCAGGTGCTCCAAAGTCTGGAGGAGGTGAACGACCCGGACCACGGCTGGAGGGCTCAGCTCATGATGTAAAACAACACAAACAGCTTTTTTTAATCTACACTTTTTCAGTAATTTATGGGTTGCAAGCAAATAATTCGCTTTTTGTGAGGACCTTTCCCTGTAGAATTTGGATGTGAATTTCTTTCTTTATTTTTTATCCCCATAGCTTGAAACCCATGAAAAGTGCCTTACACAAATCACAGTTAACCAAGTGGTGTAGAATGATACAAATCTATGACGTTTTTCTCCGACACATATCTGAGTGTGACAATCTACTGTGAACAGCCAACATTCCCTGGGGGTAAAAAGCTAACTAAAAGCACTGCTGAGTTAGAAGCTCTGTTACTCAAGTGAGAATTAATATGAGTTTTATTTTGACACAATCTGATCAGAAAGAGCTGACTTGGTTAGAACTACAACCAGTGAGATGATTTGTGCATTTACGCCAGTCTCTCACATGTAGAATTACTGTCACAAGCGAGCTAGCGGTTTTCATCTCGCCTTTTTTTCATCATGAACACTTGTCAGTCACTTAAATCCATTTTGTATTTTTTCTTGAATTTCCAGACTATATTAAATATTTATTTTGGTTGGTGGTTCAAATCCCTCTCTCGACATTGGCTGACAAGTTGGCGATGCGATTTCCAGCTCTCGCAGATGAATGCTGCCGTTGTGTCCTTGGGCAAGACACTTAACCCCACCTCGCCCCCGGTGTCTGCGCACACTGGTAGAGAACCCCCATGTCAGGAGCGTTACATCAAGGCCGGTTGCATCAAGCGACGTGGAGCCGTCCTCCCGTGGACCCACCACCCGCAGGAGGATCCATGGGGGCCGGTGCGATGAGATCTGGGCAGCAGATCTGCTTGGACTGTTGCCCCCGCGACCCAAATACCGGATAAGAGGAAGATGATGATGATGATGATCAAAACATTTTTTGACATTTTTTTCCTAATGTGCGCATGGGGTCACCATGGTAACTGTGAGCGCGGCGAACCGCCTCACTAGCCTCACTAGCCTCGGCGTTTCTTGAAGTTTTCTTTCCGACGCGTCACGTAATGTAAAATAAAGAGTCTTGAATCAAAAGGTTTGTCTTTTCTATCTTTACTAAAGTGAAGGTCATACAGAGTGGATAAAAAATAAGGTGAATAAAGAAGGAAACGGAAAGAGGAATTTCTGAGGCTTGTGGCTTCCTATGCGTGTTGTGTAAGGCTCTGTATGTGTTGTGATGTCCTTCTGGGCGTCGTTGCGTGTCGTATAGTGGTGAGTTCCTGCCTGTCACTGGGAGACCGGGCTTTCTTGTACTTCTTGGCTCCCGACAGGACTCGCCCTATGTTTCGATGTCGACGGTGCTACTTGACGTCCGTTCGTGCCTTGTGGCGACGAGTATTCCCGTTTGTTGTTGAGGAGACCGTGCTTCGTATGCTCCCGAATGGAATCCGTCTTACGTGACGTCCGATGTTACATTCTTACGTGACTATTACGCGACGGTCAAAAGACTGTGTAGCTTCTGTGGTCCAGGACGTCCTAATACCCCGTCATCTCCCGGCTCGGAGTATCTGTGGTCTCGGGGTATCCTCCTGGCCACCAGACCGCGGCTTCTATCCTTACGTAGCGTAGTCGTTTCTTCTTGTGTGTGTGTGTGTCTTGGTGTGGTGTCTTGAGTCTTCTGTGTTGTGAGTCGTGTGTTCCCTACGTCTGAATATATACCAGGTAGAATCAAAGATAAAATATCAAAGAATAAAGGATCAATGCGAACCAATCAGCTAAGCTATGCCTTAGCATAGCTTAGCTGATTGGTTCGCTTTGATCCATCAGGGACACGTTTTCTAACATCAAAGCGGGACCGACGTCCAATGAGAAAGCAGATACTTGGAAAACTCATAAGATGGCCGCCACACACATAGAACTCATAAAATGGCGGCCACGCATAAAACACACATAAATTGGCTCTTACAGTAACTGTTGAACATTCCACCAATAGAGATACATGTAGAACACCCCCAGCGTGATGCCACTGCAAAGTATCAATATTCAATCACTCTCAGTACAATGATGCTATAAAACACACAAGAAGATATTATTTATTATAATAATGGGTGGAATTTCTGTATAAAATGCTACTTATTCTCAAAAAATACCCCTAAAGCCCTGGGGTACCCAACTTTATACTTGTTAATGAGTACATTTTGTGTTTTCTCCCATAGATTGTATTGTAAAACAACACTTTGAAAGAAAATTAGACCACTGTGGGCTGTCTGCATCTGATAAGAATATATTTTATTGATTATATACTCAAAAGTAAGAGCTGTGAGCAATGCTAGGATTGATGGCCAGCCCCAGTTTCACGTTGGTATGAAAATCTGGTAATGCAGCTTTGATCAAGGCCAATATAATGTATAATTTCCCAATACCAGTTGTATGGCAAAAGAGGAAAGCATCATGGTTTCTGTAATAGCATTGTTTATAATACTAAAACAATATATAGTACTGTGGGATTTTTAATAGTAGATATAACAATACTATCATTATTTCTAACATATTTGACTGCTACATTCACAACCCTGACTCCCAGAACAAAAGCCCGTGGTTTATTTAGTATCACAGTATTCTGAGTCTACAGTTAATTGGTTGTCTCATTCTCCGCTATAGAGTGGAGAATCTGTTTCAATATAAGCTGCGTTATCGTGTCTTTCTATGGCGCCCCAGGTCTAACTGTAAGTGTTATCTCTTATAGTCTAATGCGGCTCATGTACAGTATATATAGCGTTAGCGATACAGCTCCAGTATTAATTAGAGGGCGTCTAGCATGACACACATTCACTGCTGAGTAGGCGCCACATAACAGTGAGAAAAACTCCATAGCCTGTTTAAAATTAGCTTGCAAAGACTGACATAAACAGGCTGAAAAGCATTACACGCATGTTTGACATTAATGGAATATAATCCACTGTACCAGCAAGAAAAATCCACCATTAAAATCAAAAGCAATAAGCGGCATACAGTAGCATTCATCTCCATGGGGACTTAATTATAAAAGATTACATTTGATTAAAAAAAAAGTAAGGTGTTGTTAGCTGATGGGCTGCTATATAGGCCGTTTCTTATCTGCGGACTCCAGTAACTTCATTATCTTACTCATTCCTAAGGCAACTCATCAAATGTTATGTCGATGCTGGGAAAATGGAGGAAGCTACAGCGTTTGCTGAAGTTACGGAAGATTTTGTCAGGTCCCATACACCTCATCTCTTTCCTGAGCTATTTGGGCTTTTGGTAAGTAGGTTTAAAATACCCTTTTCTTACAATACATGTACTGTAAAGCACAAAGTATTTTCCAAAGACGGGTGTGTTGTTCATGTCTTGAAACGGCATGACGGCTAAACCGAGATCACAACCTCATTAGTGGAGAAAGATACTGATACTGTATGAAACATGCAGAGATGGTGTAAATAATAAAAAAGACTGATAATGAGAGGGTTGGAGATGTTTTGAAAGTTTTAGTGATGGACTGAATAAAATAAAAGAAAGTACAACTAATCAGAGTTACAAAGATAGAAATCATTACAAAGATGAGTATGTTTATGCATCAAATGACCTGGAATCAATGTAATGGTCCTGTATTACACAAAACTGACTCTTGTGAGCTTTAAGCCATGTTAGATTGTTGTTACCTCCTCAAAAATGTATCTGGAGTTGTGTTTTGTTTCATCCATACAGGTTTAAGTTTACATCCAGAGCTCAAAATTCTCTTTGCCACCTTTTAATGTCATGAAGCAGCAGCACTACCTTTTCCAGTAAAGATTGGCAATTCCAAGGCTGAAATTATCCAAATGATTCTAGTGAAGGTGTATAAAGTTTAA
Source organism: Paratrypauchen microcephalus (assembly GCA_036785185.1). Classification (NCBI taxonomy): domain Eukaryota; kingdom Metazoa; phylum Chordata; class Actinopteri; order Gobiiformes; family Gobiidae; genus Paratrypauchen; species Paratrypauchen microcephalus. Next base: position 257,802 of record JAVJIX010000321.1, read on the forward strand.
AAACACAGTGGAGCACTTCCTGTATGACATGACATCACAGATAAAGAGAAGAACTTGTCTTAAAAATGCAGGGTTTGTGTGTTACATGTGTGAATGAAACAAAACTCAACTCCCAGTATGTTTTTAATGAGGAAACAACATTGTAACATACAGTGCCGTGAAAAAGTATTTGCCCCCTTCCTGATTTCTGTGTTTTTTGCATATTTATCACTCAAAACATTGTCAGATCATCAAACCAATTTTAATATCACACAGAAACAACCCAAGGAAAGACAAAATTCAGTTTTTGAATGATGATTCCATTTATTAGTGCACAAAAAAAATCTAAACCTATCTGGCCCTATGTGAAAAAGTAATTGCCCCCCCTTGTTAAATCACAAACTAACTGTGACTAACCACAGTTTTGAGAAAACTTAGTTCAGTTCTACATGCCACACCCACACCTGATTGTCACCACCTGTGTTGAATCAAGAAATCACTTAAATAGTTCCTGTCAAACAAAGTGAAGTTGGCTACAACATCTCAAGAACAAACACATCATGCCACGATCCAAAGAAATTCAAGAACAAATGAGAAAAAAAGTGATAGAAGTCTATAATTCAGGAAAAGGTTACAAAGCCATTCCCAAAGCTCTGGGGCTCCAGCGAACCACTGTCAGAGCCATTATTCAAAAATGGAGGAAACTGGGAACAGTTGCAACCCTTCCCAGGAGTGGTCGACCAACTAAGATTACTCCAAGAGTGCGACGACGGCTCATTCAGGAAGTCACAAAAGAACCTAGACGCACATCGAAAGAACTACAGGCCTCGTTGGCCTCAGTTAAGGTCAGTGTTCATGACTCCACCATTAGAAAAACACTGGCCAAAAATGGCATCCATGGAAGAGTTCCCAGGAGAAAACCACTGCTTTCACAAAAGAACACAAAGGCTCGTCTCACCTTTGCCAAAAAGCACCTTGATGACCCTCAAGACTTTTGGAGAAACATTTTGTGGACCGATGAGTCTAAAATTGAACTTTTTGGAAGGTCTGCAGCCCGTTTCATCTGGCGTAAAAATGGCACAGCATTTGATAAAAAGAACATGGTGCCCACAGTAAAGCATGGTGGTGGCAGTGTGATGGTCTGGGCCTGCTTTGCTGCCTCAGGACCAGGACAACTTGCTGTGATTGACGGAAAAATGAATTCTGCTGTTTACCAGAAGATCCTGAAGGAGAATGTCCGGCCATCAGTTCGTGCCCTCAAACTCAAGCGCTCTTGGATCATGCAACAGGACAATGATCCAAAACACACCAGCAAGTCCACCTCTGAATGGCTCAAAGAAAACAAAATTAAGGTTTTGGAGTGGCCAAGTCAAAGTCCGGATTTAAATCCGATTGAGATGCTGTGGTGTGACCTTAAACGGGCAGTTCATACAAGAAAACCCTCCAATATGGCAGAATTGAAACAATTCTGCATAGAAGAGTGGGCCAAAATCCCTCCCCAGCGGTGTGAAAGACTCATCACCAATTATCGCAAACGTTTGGTTACAGTTATTGCTGTCAAAGGAGGCTCAACTGGCTATTAGATTAAGGGGGCAATTACTTTTTCACATAGGGCCAGATAGGTTTAGATTTTTTTTGTGCACTAATAAATGGAATCATCATTCAAAAACTGAATTTTGTCTTTCCTTGGGTTGTTTCTGTGTGATATTAAAATTGGTTTGATGATCTGACAATGTTTTGAGTGATAAATATGCAAAAAACACAGAAATCAGGAAGGGGGCAAATACTTTTTCACGGCACTGTAGATGAGAAAAGTGTTTAATGTGGGCCCTTTAAACAATTTGAGCTGAAAAACAAGATGAAACTAAGATCCAAATTTGTACCTGTTTTTGTGTGTCCCACTCTTGACTATTGACAGCTTCATTTGTAGATCAGTTGTTTCCCATTTCCCAAAGCGGTCCTCTGTGCGCTTCTTTGAGTTTTAATTGGAAAGCTTTAGTACAAAGACACAGTTTCTAACTTTCTTGTTTTGTTTCAGATACAACACAAACTGTCAGACTGCGATGTCTTACTTGAGATGAGCCAGCAGACTCCCACTTTGACAGCAATTTACAAGCTAGAAGAATTTAAGAAGTAAGACATGTTTCTGCACCCTTCTCATTCACACCTGTTCGTTTGAATCTGTCATTCGGGCTTTGTAATTTGTGAGAATGTTCCCACTTTGAGTCTCTTTTCTCTTTTTATCACCACCATGACAGCTAGTTTCATACTTATCATAACTGGAGTAAACAGGCTCCACTGAACCTCTCCAAATAACCATTGATTGGATCTGCAATTGATCTGCAAATTGATGCAAAAACTTTCTTTTGATTGGATTCAGCTTTTTAAATTGATGCTTGCTCCAATTTTTGTATCTAATTATACGCATTTGAAAGCACTCATAAGGCATGACTTGGTTTTATAGTAGTGAATACGCAGAGGTAAGAATTTGAGTTGAATTCAGTCATCAGGTGTTGCATTTTAATCTGTATAATAAGAAATGCTATTACCTGTGGTTATGAAAGTCCATTACTATAACAGTAAAGTACAAGATTAACATTAGCATGGAAAATTATCAAATAAGGTAAAAAAAATAAAATAAAATCAAAGTTCAAAAATCAGCTTTATTGTCAAAAACCATATGTACAGGTTGCACACACAGGATTTGAAATTGCTGCGCCCCCTAGGCCCACAGTGAACATAAAACATCTGATAAACAAGAGAATAAACACCATGACTAAAACATCACATATACTTGTAGCCAAAGTACAGTAAACTCATGTGATACAAACAGGTAAAACACACAACGTGTAGCGTAATAAAGCTCAAATGGTGTCATTTAAGCAGCACTGTCAGTGTAATTTAAGCAGCAGTGTCAGTGTCATTTAAGCAGCAGTGTCAGTGTCATTTAAGCAGCAGTGTCAGTGTCATTTAAGCAGCAGTGACAGTGTCATTTAAGCAGCAGTGGCATTTAAGCAGCAGTACCAGTGTCATGTAAGTGCCATTTAAGCAGCAGTGTCAGTGTCATTTAAGCAGCAATGACAGTGTCATTTAAGCAGCAGTGTAATTTAAACATCAATGTCAGTGTCATTTAAGTGCCGTTTAAGCAGTAGTGTCAGTGTCATTTAAGTGTCTTTTAAGCAGCAGTGTCGATGTCATTTAAGTGTCATTTAAGCAGCAGTGTCAGTGTCCTTTAAGTGTCATTTAGGCAGTAGTGTCAGTATCATTTAAGTGTTTTTAAGCAGCAGTGTCAATGTCATTTAAGTGTCATTTAAGCATCAGTGTCAGTGTCATTTAAGTGTCTTTTAAGCAGCAGTGTCAGTGTCCTTTAAGTGTCATTTAAGCAGTCCAAAATCCAAATTTTTTGTCCAAAATCAGGATGAACGTAATAATTTGTTGACTTGATATAGTTTCCATTTACCATCAAAAATATGACTCAACACCAAAAACATGACATGACATCACAACATTGTGTTGGCCAATAATAATGAATGAGGGACAGTTAAAATAAATATATTTAAAATGCAGATTTTTGTTGTAATGCAAGGAGTTAATTGGTCACTAATCGCCATCATCAAATTAAGCATTTTCACATTTACCTTTTGGATATTTTGTGGCACAATGTAATCAATGGGGATATCAGGCTCTAATCAATCTATGGATTTATGCAGCACATTTTTGCATATTGCTCTGTTATTAAGTATTTAAAATGCAGACTGCTGTTGCTTGTGCCTGTAGCATTTTTGTGAGCCAACATGAAGAGCTCAGCAGCACACATTAAACCTAGGTTAGTGGGACAATTTCTCCAGGCTCCCCACTAATCTCATATGCTTCTCCAGAGCTGCCTTCATGCTTCTGGTGTGCGCTAAAGACCCCGCCATTACCCGGCCCCCCATCTCCTCCTGTCTGCGGGCCCGCACTCAGCACGTCACAGATCCTTATGGCTTTTCAGATTAGCACTAGACGTCAACCGTGACCCTGCCATCACAATCACGCAAGATTATTATGTCTAGAGTTTATCCCCAGTTTGGTGTGAGTATTTTAGTGACGATTTGTTGAAAATTGGTTTTATGACAAGTCTTTCTGTGCCATTGTAATAGGTTGGGGCGCGCCAATGGAGATGAGCTAAAGGAAGAAGGTGCTGCGACGCTTCAAGAGATTTTTGATTTGCTCGTTCCGACGAAAGCCTCTTCCTCTCCCGCGGAATCCAACGCACAACCTCTGCCGCCCGCTTCAAGGTGCGAGACCTGGACTGACCCGATCCGGTCTCCAGTTTGACGAGATTACCTTTGTGACTGCCTGTCCTCTTTTAACACTAGAAGTCCCGCGGAGGGGTCAATTGACCTTTTTACCTAAAAGACCCACAGAGGGGTCATCTGACCCTTTGGACCCCCTGTGGACACTCCTTTTGTTGTGGAAATGTGGCTGTTAGCGGCTCACAGCAGTCGCTTGAGTCACAGAGTCGCTTGAGCCTGTGTGGGGGAGGGGACCCCCAGGCAAGCGTAGGTAATGCGTGTTTTTGCATGTGTGTGTGTGTGTGTGTGTGTGTGTGTGTGTGCGTGTGCGCCCATATGGTGGATTTATAAACATATGGTGGATTTTTATGCAGTGAATCATCAGGATCAACGAGAATTTGGGATCAAAAACTCTAAACATTTATTGTTAAAAAAATACAAAACAAAACATATTTACAATGAATGCAAAAGCAACTGTTTTCCCAGTTTTTGTGTGGAAGGTTGTTGCAGAAGTAACTTATTTTTGTGTGCCAAAAAATAGAAGAAAAAAATTACAAAGGAAAAAAGCATATTTACAAAGAATGCAAATGAGTGAAATACATTTGAGCAGTCACTAACAATTCTGGCACTGCCATTGCTCCTTTCGGCATTTCCCACATGTATATTTGTAACAGTCATCACAGCGCACTGTTGCACGATTGTCCTTGCATTTGATTTTAGCCTGACACTTGGCTCTTTGTCCGAGTTGTGGTGTGGAGGGTTGTTGCCGAAGCAATTGCTCCTTTTGGGCCTTTTTCATACCCACGTGGGAGTGAGCCAACTCTCTTGCCAGTTCAAACAGGAAATCCACCCGTCTTTCCTTTCTCCCAGTGCATAATTGATAGAGCACGTGGGCATTCAGTGCTGCAATGTCTATCATGTTGTAGAACACTGCTACTGGCCAGCGCCTTGTTCCTGTGCGGACAGTGTATTCCCGCACCATCTGGTCCATGATATCGACGCCGCACTTTGTTGTGTTGTAGAGTGTGATGGTGTTTGGCTTCTTTTTGGTGGTTTCCTGTGTCTGAATCGTGCTGTGCATGCTGCTGAGAATATACACAGTCTTCTTCCGCTTGGGTGCATACACAGTCAGTGTGGCACCAGTGGATGAAAACACCTGGGTGGTAAATTCATCGCGGTGCATCTGTCGAGTTGACGGTGGGATTTCTTGGCGAATCCTGTTGACTGTGCCGAGGATGGTTGAATTCCGGCTAAGTAGTCGTTTTGCAAGTGACAGTGATGTAAAGAAATTGTCTGTGGTAACATTTCTGCCCTTGTCCAAGAATGGTTCCATCAGCCTCATGACTACACTCTCAGACACTCTCTCCCCATGAGGTCGAGTGGGGTCCTTGCCAAGATATGGGAGGATGTTGCAGACGTATTTGGTTTTCAAGTCACACGCCACCCAAAACTTGATACCAAACTTGTCTGGTTTAGTTGCAATGTACTGTAGGAAACAGCAGCGAGTCTTGCACGGGAAAAGTTGTTCGTCAATGGTGATGTGTCGACCAGGGATGTGGATCAGGGATCCCCTCATGATGGTGATGGAAATAAATGCCATTAGTTCAGGTATGCCCATGAACCAATCCACATGCTCAGTTTGCTTCGCATGTTGAATTGTGCAGTCTCGAATGATGTCAAGCATGTCCGGAGTGATGAAACAAAGGAAGCTCTGAAGGCGACTTGTGATTGACCTCCTGGCCTTAGCTGTTGGCTCTCCATCTGCGCTGTATGGCGATGGTGGGGTGAAATGTGGACCGGTTCCCACCTGTTCTTCATGCCATACTGTGCCATCTTTTGCAGTCTCTCTCACATCAGTCGCCAGCCGAGCTCTCTTTGTTGGTTGGGGAGCACTCTCCTCATCTGTTGCGTGAAAAAAATGTAATAATGAGCAATGGGAAATTCAAATGATATCACAAATGCAAGTATAGAAGCTAATCACTGCAAAATTGGTTTATTTTTCTAGTTTCAAGTAATGTAGTAAAAATCACCTTGGAACTAGTATTTTTCAAATAGAAATAAAAACCTCAAATTAGACTATTTTTACTTGTTTTAAGAAATTTGCCGATGGGCAAGCATTTTTTTTACTAGGTTAGCAATATTTGCTAGCCAGTTTGCCAGGCAAAATTTGCTAGGCAAACAACATTTGCTGGAAATGAGTAAATCAAGTAAATCTTAGCTAGTAAAAAAGCTTGCCCCATTGGCACGCAAAAAAATACTAGTTCTGAGGTGATTTACTCCCTCACTGAAATTAAATGTAAAATGGGAAATAATATGAAATGAAATATTACCTGAAGACAACTGAGACAGGTCGGAGTCTGAATCCACCTGGAGATTGATGTCTTCTCCATCCGATTCGCAAGGGTCAGCTCCATCCAGGATAATTTCCAATGCCTGTTGAGTGCTGTCCTCCCCCCTGCTGATTCAACAGGTAATGGACGCATTTACAAATGAAGAGATGCTAATTGTGGCCATCAGAGCCATCAGTTTGGACTAAGGGTCTTTTGACCCTTCTCCAGGACTTTAGGGGGGCTGTCAAAATTCCCGGGACTTCTAGTGTTAAACCTCCCACCAACATAAAACCACATATGGATTTCCGCGGGCAGTACATGGCTTAGATTACCGCACTGAAGGCTTGTGTGAATTGTATAAATTATGTTTTATCTGGGATTTGCAGAGTTGCCTTCCTCCTGGAGTTGGCTCTGCTGGCCTTGCAAACTGAGCATCAGGAAGTAGCTGTCGACTGTTTGAAAGTGCTAAAGACGGCGGAAGTGGCTGTGAGTGTCCGATTTTCTCCTCAAAGCTTCGCAAATGAACAGGTCTATCTGGCTTGATTTCATTAAAACATGGAAATTTATGCTTGCAACATGACATCCTGAGTTAAGTAGGCGCTTTGCAAAGGATCCAAGGTCACCGGTGTTAATTCATCTCCGCATACTGCACATATTCTGGGCCATAGGAAAATCTATTTATAGTTAGCAAGCAAGCTATTTAACTGCTAACGGGCCTTCAGATATTAACATGAGTGACATCTTTGGTGGCCCTCCTTTACACAAAATGATTCACTTTTGTCACTTTTGGAGATTTTGTATTAATCAAAAACAATGCAGAGAGATGGCCAGGAATGCATAATATCTCTAAGCTCCCTTCACTGGACAAAAAGTATTCCTATTTCCAGGGATCACGTGGCACATTTAGTGTCAGATAAGAATCTTCCAACTCAAACCACTACAAAATATTTTTACATTACTATTCAAAACTTCCAACAGTGTACTTCAGATACAATCTGTTTTTCCGTTCCTCTCCTCCCCGAAGACTTGGAGTGTTGACAGCTGTAATCACACGTGTGTTTGTCTTTCTAGAGCACAGGCCAAAGGATCATAATGGAATGTATCAGCTGCGAAATCAGCCTCCTGAAGAAAGAGGCAAAGATGGATGAGTACTCCAAAGGCGGCGTGGAGGTGCGCACAGAAATTATCTACTGTGGCTCTCTCTCTCTCTCCCACATGTAACGATACAGGCTGTGGACGCATCGGCACTGCCTTGATTAATTGTTTGATAAAATTATCTTTAAACTGGAGCTTCAAGGAAAAGCTAATCTATCTCCAAGCTCTTCTTCATTAAGTGACAGCTTTAATTATTATCTCATTATTATTCGGTGCAGAAGTTTGTTGCTCTGACAAAACTCTCTCGGCACGTCACATTTGGTTTTAAATTGTACATGTCACATTTTTGCTTTGGCACAGCATATCAGACATAATTGAATTCCAGTAATACATGCCGAGCGACTGAAGTGCTGCCTCTTCAGCATTACACCAGTTATGCTCACTCTGGGCTTGTTCCCCACAGGCTCGGCTCAGGGAAATAGGCCGACTGGATCAGTGGCTCCTAAACGCCGAGCGAGCGGGGGCCCCTCAGGCCGTGCAGGCGGTGTGTGCCTCTATGTGGAGACTGTGCCTGCCTCTGCTGCAGCGCAACCTCCGCAGCAACATCACAAGTGCTCTGCTCCGGATGGCGAAGGCGCTGGAAGAGATCCAGAGGTCTGTTTCCTACGTCTGTGAAGAGGAATGTGGACATAGAGAGCATGACTAAGGGCTTGTGCTTGTTGTTACTGTAGCATATATCAGTACATCTTTGGTACAGCACAGTGGAATATTGCATGATCTTGCACCTACGGGGTCAGATCTTTTCACAGCTTTTCTGCATTTGCAAATTCACTAAAACCAAGGCTCACATAAAAGTTATACATATTTCAAATATGAAAAACATGTTTCATCTAGTGCAGGGGTGATCAACCTTTTTTTTTTTAACCGAGATCTACTTTTGAGGTTGATGAAAAAACACCTGTGATTGCATAAATGTAAGGTAGAGCTGTTTAATGTCTATGGAACATTCCAAACAGAGCACTGACATACAGTATACAGCTCTGGAAGAAAATAAGAGACCTCTGCATTTTTTTCTGAAATCAGCATCTCTACATGTATTACAGCCATTCCATTCCAGCGTCTGTTGAATTCCAACAAACACAAAGCTGAGCTACTTCAGTTCTTGCACCAGGAGTGGAATAAAGTCACCCAAGAACAATGATTTGGGATACTTCAGGCTGCAGTGTGAACGTTGCTCAAGCTCATATGTGGTCCTAAAACCGATACATATCCGAACTTTTGGCATGTGACTTCAGTCTGAATGCAGATGCATTCATCCGACCTGGGCGTGTTTCCTCCTGTGAGAGTGGTACAAGTAGGCGCTCACAAATGTACACAAACTTTCTTCTCATCATGCGAAAGTAGTATATGAACTCTGTGTCAGTGAAGCGGCGAAGCACAGAGCAATCCCCCCAGTCTTGGCTGCGACTCCGCACCAAGACGTTCCTTTGTGCAGACGTTGCTGCCACTGCCCCACAAAACGCCATGGTCAAAACCTTCTCCTTCTCTGTCTCCTCCTTAAAACAAATAAGCTGTACATGTTTTGGCTCCAGTACGACAGCAACTTTAGGCGACTTCCGTAAACACTGAGCACGCTCACTGCGCATGACGTCATGTCCTCCAAGGCACATGTGGGACACTTTTGAGGCGTTTAAAGTTCACACTGGAGATCACATACAAGTTGCATTTAATTGGAAATGTGAACGACCTCGCAAAAAAATCGGATTTCACAAAAAATCGGAATTGAGCATTAAACCCTGCAGTCTGAACATAGCCATACACGGTCTTCTGACACTCGGCCTGCGATCGACTGGTAGATTGCGATCGACTGGTTGGGCACCCCGATCTAGTGTCTCTCAGAATGCTGCAGCAAAAAGAACTTTTTTGCTTCTTTAGAATGTTAAACTAAGAGTTAAAAATACACAAATCATAAATAACAATTGGAAGTGACTGGAAGTCAAAATGAACACAAATAGAAGTCATATAAAGGACATCTTAATTCAGCACCATCATAGAAGCACATCAGGGCTGATTATGACAATGCAATTTTCATTTTTAAATTGGGAGTGCAACCAAAACAGGAGCCACTCAGCTGTAAATAGGTCATAACAGAATAATGCTGTCTTTGTTTTGACGTCCTCACCCAGGGCAACAGCCTCTTGGACACAAATGAACTGATTTCCAGAAGAACAAAAATAGAATCTGGTTCTGGTGCCAAAATGCAATTACAGTTCTGCCAGTGTGATTTAAAAAGGGAAGAATATTATTATTTTATTGTAGTTCTTCATCAGTACAAATGGTGGTGTTAAGGGGAGGAATTTGTTCTTTATAGAAAAGAAAGATGTCCCATGTCTTATTGTTATAAAGGGGTTTGGGTTACTCTGCGTTTTCAGTTAAAAAAAATATTCCCTTTTTAGCAATTTTGAGGCAGATTAATTTTTTAAGTTGTTAGTGTGTTTTGGGATTTTTGAGACCGGGTGGAGATTGATCACCTGCTGTTGAAGGGGGTCTCGATCGTTAAGGCTCTCAGAATTACAAAAAATTAGGACTGTTGCCATAGTGATGTAGTGACAGAATGTTACATCTTTGAATGGGGAAAAAATGCTCAAAATGTTGCACAGAACATGAAGCAAGAATTATGTTTTATTAATAGGATTCTGTTTAAGTTTACATTTTAAACACATCCAGAAGAATGTGCAGAAAGAAAACTCCTTTTTGTGAGAGAGTACATTACATCAGGTTTTGTTCCACAGCTTGCTCCTGGAGACACGCTGTCAGATCCACTCAGAGCTGGCGCTGATTGAAGAAGAGGAGGGCCGTCTGGAGGCTGCTCTGACTCACCTAAACAAAGCTCTACAGCTGGATCCGAACGGGACGTACCGAGAGCCACTGTCGTCCGCCTCTCGGCTCCTCCAGCTCAGGGCTCTACACACCACCCCGTCCCGGCCTGAGGACAGAGCAGCCATGCTAATGCAGCAGGTTTAGGCTTTTCTGTCACACTCCACACTGGTTTAATCCCAGTTAAACCCTCTTACAAAGCACTACCACTGCAAATGTCTCACAATGGATAAAAAAAGAACAGATTTGTACAGTTTGCTTTGTGTGCAATATAACCTAGAGCTAACTAAGAGTATATATACTGCATATTTTATATCAGAAAGTCAAAATCTGTACAATTGCAGTTGCTAGGTTTCAGTCAGTTCAATATTTAATGGCATAAATATACTGTTGTTAATACGGTATGGTATGGTTTATTTATTTGCACAGGGACAGTGCACAACATTTCATTGACCTTTGAAATAAATGAAAGATGCATGGTGCCAGGTTATAGCAAAAATGCTCATTTCCACCTGTAGTCCCAGGACAGGTTGAGGTTAATTAAATATACTGTAACAGAGATTGTAAATGGGTAATGGACCAGTGCATAAGAATAATCACATGTGCATACATATCAGATAAAATTCCGACCGTCACTATGCCATTTCTAAAAAAAAACATTCAAAAAAATTCATCTTTATACATCCATACACACACTCACCAGTCCTAGTTTCACTCACACACATTCATCACTAATGAGTGCAAATTTGCTTTGATATTCACAGTGGTGAAAGTAGTTTTCATTTCTTACAGGTGCTATAATGTCCAGTGCATCACTTTGCCGTTTAAAAAAAACAAAAAAAAACACTTGCTTTACCCATTTTTTTGTTTTTGTTTTGCGTTTTACACCTTTTTCATAGATAAATAACTTTTTTAATATACTTATTTCATATTTTTGTGGGCCTACAGGTGCAGGCAGCGCGCCGGCCTTAAATCTTCTACCAGTGCGCAGCACCGCCTCCGGTTTCCCCCACCAACCTAAACGTGCGCCATGGGTAAAATCCAGCTTAGGGCCTGACCAAAGCATAAATAACAAAACAAAATCATGGGGATGGTCCCCGGGTCAAATATAGAAACAACTTCTCCTGTGCGAGATCAATAAAGGTCAATCTTCTAATCCTTGACCACTGTAAGGCGCTTTGTGCTACAATTTTGTATGAAAGGCGCCTTATAAATGTTTGATTGATTGATTGATTGATTGAATGGTTTAGGCTACTTTCACGGCTACAGTCAGATAAGTTTTGACAATCCTTGCTTAACAGACTGCAGATATAAGAGTTTCGGGTAGCTTTCAGTTATTTTCGAATGGCATAGTGTGGTTGTTTGTGTTTTCTACTTAAATAGCGCACCTTACTTTTTTTTCCAAATGTGGGTTTTGGCCACCATTAACCATATTCTCTTAGCGGTGCTGCGTACCGGCTGTGAATTTTATACCGGTGCTGCGTTCCGGTGCGCACCGCTTTACTTTCACCACTGGATATTAGCCATTTCTTTGTTCGATGTGCAAACGTTTGAAAACTTGTACATGTTATAATCTCATTTGGCAAACTATTCCACTGACTCATGGCAATAAAAGAGAAGGCATATTACTAAATATGCAATATAATCACTAATCACTGTTTCAGCATTAGTAGATTTTCCTGAAAATTTAAAAAATGCTCTATTTACACATTTATTTTACTGTGAGTGTGTTACCTCTCGATAAGTCTGCCCTGTTATTTGGCCTTGTGGCATTACCTGATTGTCTTCATGATGGAGGCAAGCCATACCGAAGAACATCCTAGGCAAAGCAGAAAGTGAATCCTCCACCAGAAAAGATACTGTATGTGAAAAACATGTTATTCATTGTTCAGGTGAAGGACATGCCAGATGACAACACAGACAGTCGGCCCGTGCTGGTTGCTGTAGGGCGTCTTTTGGCTCCTGATGAATTCCAGATGGTTTTGAACGCTGATGACCCATCCAAAGGTACAATGCATTTTTTTTTTCCCATTGCAAATACCATCAAAATCTCATTTGGTGTCATCAAGTTGAGTCTCAGACATTTCATTTAGAAAGCATATTGAGCACTGAAAGAAAAGAACTGAAAGAAAATTGGATTCCACTGCATGAATTCAAACACGGTTATGTCAGACGCCCATTGTCTGCTCTATATTCACATAATATAAAATAAATTAAACATCTAAATGTCGGGATCCCTACTGTTAATTAGTTTCATGCCACAGGTGCTTAATTATGCTCCTATTATGTCCATGTAGCTTTGTCTAAGTATTTAAGAGCAGATTTTCTTTTTTGATGAATGAGCAGCCTTGTAGCTTCCTTCCAAAAGCACACCTGCAAGCTGTACTTTGCCTTAATTGTGTAATGAGTTGCCGTCTCAGTAAATCACACACCGATTAAAGTTTAATTGAATGTCAGGGTGCAAAATGACTGTGCTATGCCTTGCAAATTTCCAGTACCTCACACCTGTACAGGGCCCTTTTTAGTGGCACCGGTAAAATGTGTTATGAAATACAGTGCGTGATTTCTCTGGGGTAATGGCTGTGCCCGCTGTGCAGAGGCTGGCTGGGAGCACTCGGATGTGGAGCAAGTGCCGACAGTCTTTGATCTTAAACTCATTTCAGCTCCTCGGTCCACGGCTCCACATCAGCATTCAGCAGCTCTAATGGCCCAGGGACGAACCTGCCGCGTCCAGCCACGCACAGAGCTACTGCCTGAGGTTAGGGTTAAAGTCGAGAGGCCCCCGGAGGTTTTGTTTTTCTCTGTAAAGTACTAGTAGTATTTCCCAAAGCAAAACAAAAGCTTCACAGCAATGAAGTGAGCATAATTAACTCAGAAAATATTCCAAAATGTAATCAAGCATTAATAGTTAATTGCATGTTTCAGTGAAGAACCAAGATGAAGTGGGATTGGATAAGGTTGGATAGTAATTGCACATAATCCGTAAGGTAGCCATTTCAAACCTCATTCAAGAACCAGGTTTCACATTTGTTTGCTATGATTAAATATGCTAATAAGCCAAACAGATATTGATACATGTTTGGTGTACTGCATTCGGACATATTCTTATATTTTTAAGTTATTTAAACTCTTACTTGTTTAACTTTACTTATTTGTTTAACTTTAGCGTGTATTCTACTCTCACATAATCCTATAGCCCTTCTTTACGAGTCTGAATTTGACATCAGATTTACTATTTTGTTACTTAGAAAATAGATTGTGAGAATAGGATGGCACGTGAGATTGACAGGAGGATCGGTGCAGTGTCGGCAGTGATGCGGTCGCTGTACCAGACCGTTGTGGTGAAGAGGGAGCTGAGCCAAAAGGCAAAGTTCTCAATTTACCATCATCTCAGTCTACATTCCTCACCTCACCTATGGTCATGAGCTCTGGGTAATGACCGAAAGGACAAGATCGCGGATACAAGCGGCCGAAATGTTTCCTCCACAGAGTGGCTGGGCGCTCCCTTAGAGATAGGGTGAGGAGCTCAGTCACACGGGAGCAGCTCGGAGTAGAGCCGCTGCTCCTCCACATCGAGAGGAGCAGCTGAGGTGGCTCGGGCATCTGTTCCGGATGCCTCCTGGACGCCTCCCTCGGGAGGTGTTCTGGGCATGTCCCACCGAGAGGAGGCCCCGGGGAAGACCCAGAACACGCTGGAGGGACTATGTCTCCCGGCTGGCCTGGGAACACCTTGGGGTTTCCCCAGAGGAGCTGGTGGAAGTGTCCGGGGTGAAGGAAGTCTGGGAGTCCCTGCTTAGACTGTTGACTGCGTGACCCAGACCAGGATAAGACGAAGAAAATGGATGGAAATTAAATCTAGTTAGAATGTATAAATTCCTACCATTTATTTGTTATAGCTGTTATAGTTAGTTTGTTGAATCAGATCCAAATTCTAGTGCTTTGAATAATGTAACTTAATATTATTAGGTTTGTTCAGCATTGTTCAACATTTATTTAAATCCTTATCTCTCTTCATATAATCTTTTAGTTGCCAGTGAAGTTGATGGTTCTGGACCGATGGCAGAGCTCTGTGCGAGGGCTCGGCATCATTCAAATTCTGTCCAAATAGTCAACAAACACCTGGTTCGCCAAGAGGACACTGAGCCCAAGGAAAGGTGAGGACAGGTCTTATTTTTATAAATTTGTGCCTGTAGCTTATTCTACCTATGAACCTATACTGTAGTTCCTGTTTTCCAGGCATTGCAATAGTTTATTACTTTCAGCCTCTGACCTTCCTAGAATTGTTGGCAGTCGTTTAACTATGTCTTGTTGAATGTATTACTTTATATACCTATTGCTATCTGCTTGTTTACTGTTCCCTAATGTGAAGTTAAAGTTTTATTAAAAGTGTAGTAGTCCTAAATGCCCTATTAAAACCACTCATTTACTGTTCAGAAAGAAGTGGTGAGACTTTGTGAGAAAAGCCAAGTCATCAAAACAAACAGACAGCTTTGAGGAAAAATGTATTATTTTTACCTTAACAGACACAATGTCAGCTGCACTCTTGCCCACCCTTTTTTTCTGGTTTGCTGATTGGCACAGACTGAGGCTTTGGGCAGCTCTGGCAAAGACGGCGAGGAAACAGGAAGTGTGGGATGTGTGCCGAGCAGCATGCCGGTTCTGCCTTCTTTATGACAGCGGGAGATGGAAGCTGTCCAAAGCAAACACTGAGAAGATGAAGGAATCCGAGGCTGAAGGTATGAAAATAAAACGCTCAAAATCTTAAAAGAATGCCTGAAAGCTAGGGGATTTCTCAAGAGCGGCTTCTGTAAGACCGTAGTGCTTATGAAATCCAGTATTAATGAGATAGTTCATTGTCTTAAAGATCCCATGACATGGTACTTCTTGATGCTTTTATATGGCTCCTTAATGGTTCCCAATACTGTAAATGAATCCTTCTTCAAAATCAACACTCAGTGCATGAGAAACAAAGATAAGCTGAGAAAGAGTCATTTTCCTCACTCAGAACACTATAATGGGCGTTGTTGCTTGAATGCAAATGAGGAGGAAAAAGCTGGCCAATTGTAGAAGGTGGGGGCGTGGCTAAACGCTCCGCTGTCTCTCTGTGCGCTCTCTGATCCATTTCCTTGTTTTTGCACGGGGGGAGAGAGTTGGAGTGTTCCATTGAAAAATAAACACATTTCCACATAAAATAAAATTAAACCACTGCTGTTCAAAGGTCCAGAGGCTCAGATAAAGGACTTCCGAGCCTAGAAACACTCGGACGTGCCTCCAGGCAAATAAAAAAACGCATTTCGCATTGCGTAGCGCATTCACAGTCCAAACTCTCTGGGCGGGATATACAGGGACACTGAGTGGAGACAGAGGGAGGGGCTGGAGCTGCATTTGCCGATCTGACGTCAATAAGGTGCCTTGTCCGAACTCGCCCGTTTCAACACTGGTTTTGTGTAACGCAGAAAAGGATCGCAAATGCTCAGTTTAGACATTTCGCAACTTTTAGCCATGGGGGGGGGCCTAAACAGGGTAGGGGAGCTCACATTAACGTTCAAAAACCTCAGAAAGTGAAAATTTCATGCCATGGGACCTTTAAGTTGTTCTTAATTGATCTTGTTTGTATATTTGCATGACAAGATTTCATGTTTTTCAAAGTATTACTGAGTTTGGTGGGATCGTGGCTGTGATTAAAAGAAAATATTAGTTTTAGATTAGTTATGTGGCAGTTTGTGGAAAAAAGATTATTAGAAAAGTACAAAAGTGGAAGAGTAGTGTTGAGTTTTAAATAGGAAATACCACTATATAAGTTGTCAACAGCGAAAATTACATCCAAAATTCAGGGACCGTTTGTGCCCAGAGAACATTTTTTTCTGACGAAACATGGATTTATTAATAATAAAGTATTGGCGTCTATTTTTATTTGTGTAAATCAGTACATTTTGGCTCTTGTTTACATTATGCTTGCTGGGGAACAGGAATGGAAAGACCTTTACATTACGTCATAATGTTATGTGTCGAACCAGAAAGTAAAATTATAACCTTAACCAAAAAATAAATAAATAAAATAAAAATACAGTAGAAAATAGAAGATATTGAAATGAGTAGTCTAACCTGACGTATGCACATTAATATACTGGTTATAATGCAATATTATTATTTATTTATTTATTTATTTAATTTATTTACAATATTAAATGACTTTGTACATTTTTCATAATTTTTCATCATTTCATGCAGATAGTTCTTCAAAAAGAGGAAGCCCAGTTCAAAATCCTGGAGACTGCTACAGAGAATTGCTGCGCCTGTTGGCTGAAATTCATTTCATAAATGCAGAGGTAGTGTTACACTCATGTCGTTTATGCAATTTTTTTTTACTGCTGCTATTTTTTATTTATTTTAGGCTTGTCCATATAACCTTGTTTTGATGCCTGCCTTTGACGCTAATACAGATTGTCACTCATACAGCGGGAAATGAAAGAGCACTCAGACACCACCATCTTTTGCCAAGGTCCCATAGTCAAAATAATCCAATCAGTCTTCTCTTACAATGTTAGAAAAACTCCAGGATCTGCTGCTTTTAGCCGGAAACCAAGAATGCAATGATTTTGTCCTTAAATGCCCTACACTGTCAACAAACTATGCTTTTCTCGATCCCCTAGGCCTCCTGTTACATTGCATCTATAACTTCAGCGTCCTTCTACCCATGTTCATGCCCAAAGCACTTCAATCTGGCCTCTATCAACAAAACCTGCCACATGATCCTCCCCTCTGATGCACTTATAGCCCCTTATATACAGTAGATGCGTGAAGAGTCCCTCAGTCGCCCAGGTAGAATCCATGATAAAAGGAGAAATTCAATTTGTCAACTGGACAAAGTTTGTTTGGACGAAAACGTTTTGCCGCTCATCCGAGAGGCTTCGTCAGCTCTGGTTCTCATGCTGGTTAGACCCTGTTTATATCTAGCTGCAGGGAGGAGCTACCTACAATGAAAAAAGCTCTGAAACTATCCCAGCTACTCTGTCTCTTTTGTTTTACGAATTGCTCTGACGTCTAGTATTAGCATATCTATAAGCCCTAGGAGGCGCTCACTACACTGAAATAGCTCTGAAACTATCAACTAATCTGTCTCTTTGTATTTAAAATTTCTCTGGCGTCCATTTTTGTCTCCCTATTCAAGACAAACGACCCTCTCCACCCCTCTGCAATGGCTTGTCTGTCCTAATGTTTCTTTGTCTGTTTTTGACTTGGTTTGAGAATCGAATTATAGATGGGAGACAAGTTGTGTCTAACTCCCCCATTTCTGTTTAACGACGGATTCTCTTTTTTTGACAAAAATAACCTCTTTAACTCCCCTCTCAAACCAGTTCTTTTCCCTGGCCAAGATCTGAACCTCACTGTCCTCAAATGAATGGCCCGCGGCTTCTAGGTGAAGATATACGGCAGATGACGGTCCACTCTGGCACGCCCGCCTGTGTTGGTACATCCTCTTGTGAAGTGGCTGCTTGGTTTCCCCAATATAGCGCTCACTGCAGTCTTCACTACACTGAATGGAGTAGACCACATTGCTTTGTTTGTGGCTCGGTGTTTTGTCCTTTGGGTGGACGAGTTTTTGTCTTAAAGTGTTTGTGGGTTTGAAATAAACTGGAATTTCATATTGTCTGAAAATCCTCTGTAGTTTTTCCGAAACACCAGCCAGGTACGGAATTGCTACCCCTTTCCTCCTGGGTTCGGATTCTCTGTTGTCTTGTTTCTTGCCCTTGTCTCTTTTGGTTTTGTTGACAGCCCATTTAGGATAACCACAAACAGAGAGGGCTTCCTGCACATGTTGTTCTTCTTTCTCCTTACCCTCTGTGCTTGTGGGAACCACTTGGGCCCTGTGTTGTAATGTCCGAATAACACCCAGTTTGTGCTGCAGTGGGTGGTGTGAATCAAAAAGCAGGTATTGGTCTGTGTGTGTGGGCTTCCTGAAGACTTCTACTTGGAGTCGCCGGTCTCCTCCTATCGTTACTGCACAATCTAAGAACGCCAATGTGTTATCCTTGGGATCTTCACGGGTGAATTTGATGTTCGGATCTACAGAATTGATATGTGCAGTAAAAGGTTCCAATTCTTGAATTTTGATTTTAGAAAAATTATCATCAACATACCGAAACCAGTGTGTGGGTGAGTGCCTGGATATGAAGCTAAGGCACTCTGTTCAAATTGTTCCATGTATAAATTAGCCATGATAGGGGAGACCGGTGAGCCCATCTATAATTCGATTCTCAAACCAAGTCAAAAACAGACAAAGAAACATTAGGACAGACAAGCCATTGCAGAGGGGTGGAGAGGGTCGTTTGTCTTGAATAGGGAGACGAAAATGGACGCCAGAGAAATTAGAAATACAAAGAGACAGATTAGTTGATAGTTTCAGAGCTATTTCAGTGTAGTGAGCGCCTCCTAGGGCTTATAGATATGCTAATACTAGACGCCAGAGGAATTCGTAAAACAAAAGAGACAGAGTAGCTGGGATAGTTTCAGAGCTTTTTTCATTGTAGGTAGCTGCCGGCTGGTTAGCTCAACTGGTAAGTCATGGACTTACCCCTGGGGGTTGTGGGTTCAAATCCCCCCCGGGCAATGAGCTAACCAGTGTGGGTCCTTGGGCAAGACCCTTCACGGTACTGCCCCCCGGGCGCCGAAAAAAGATGGCTGCTCACTGCTCCTGAAAAGGATGGGTCAAATGCAGAAGTCAAATTTCTCCCGTGTGTCACTGTGTGTCATTGTGTGCGAGACCAATAAAGGCTTAAGCCTTAAGCCTAAGCTCCTCCCTGCAGCTAGATATAAACAGGGTCTAACCAGCATGAGAACCAGAGCTGACGAAGCCTCTCGGATGAGTGGCGAAACGTTTTCGACCAAACAAACTTTGTCCAGTTGACAAATTGAATTTCTCCTTTTATCACAGCCCCTTATATAGTGTTTTCAAACAGAACCCATGCATCATAAACGCTGGTGCCGCTCCATGTTAGCTCTAATGCATTTGTAATTGCGTTATGGCATGCTTTGGTCAATGACAACCACTTGACCACATGGAAATAACACCAGAGCCTCGTGTAACAGCATTTACTTTAGTTTATGGACAAACATTTGAAATCACATCAAAAACCTAGTGGGCCACAATAGTTCAACAATGGATATGTAGTTTTTATTACTTTGGAGAATGGAGCTGGAAGTGTGATATTGTCAGAAGTCATATTTTTACTTTGCTGCCTTATTAAAATTAATTGGATAGATGTTTATATTGGTACCAGGCAGTGTGCGCAACTATTATAAACTTTGAAGGATCTATTTCTGAACTTAACTAACCTGCTTTTACAATCTTAACAAGGCTTCTCTCTTTCATTTCATCTCTTACCTCTAGCTTCTCTTCATACTGTAC
The DNA here is from genome assembly GCA_036785185.1 of Paratrypauchen microcephalus. Classification (NCBI taxonomy): domain Eukaryota; kingdom Metazoa; phylum Chordata; class Actinopteri; order Gobiiformes; family Gobiidae; genus Paratrypauchen; species Paratrypauchen microcephalus. The sequence continues at coordinate 277,766 of JAVJIX010000321.1, forward strand.
CTGCAACAAAGTTTAATCAATACTGCGCCTGACTTGACTTTCATTGATTTCTGTACCAATTATCACACCATATATTTGATTCCTGTAACATACATATAGAAAATACTGTAACTTAGTGTATAATTCGTCATACATACATCTTACACGGCCATAAACATGATTCTGGGATTAAGAACAGGCCCTGAGGTGGACCGACTGTAGTTGTAAATAGGGATGTCCCGATCCGTGGTTTCGGATCGGATCGGATCGGAATCGGACGTTACCTCCCGATCAGCATCGGATATATATGTATATATATTCTTATTATTTTTTAACATATCCTAGATGAGATCTATGGTTAAGCGGTGGCACAGAGTGAGACTTCACATAGAAACATCAATGGGTGCGGCATGACATGCTATTGGTTAAATACACGGAAGCAGCTCGAAGCACAAAGCGCGAGTACAGAGAGGAGATAAGAAGAGCGCTATATTGAGCGCAATAAGAACGCTATAATGTTTGGCGAGTGTGTCTGGCTCTGGAAATACTATAAAGTTGATGACAACAACATTGCCATAGCAAACTGTGGGATATGTAATCTTGGGATTGCAAGGGGTGGAAAGTAAAGGGTGACATTTAACACAACAAACCGATACGGCACCAGCCAAAGACGAGTCAGCTCACGCTGCAGGAGAGTTTGAAAACGAGAGAAAAAATTTCACTGAGAAAGCTCTGCAGCTCGTTATAAGAAGACAAACTACATGTCCTGCTATCAGATGTACCCCATGTTTCGTTCACCACAGACATCTGGAGTTCATCTGTGACACCCAGAAAGATAAATAATAAGTGGGTCATTCCAGAATTGGAGGACATTTTGACTTTAAAATTCTTGAAAAATAAACCTTCACTTTTCTGATTTTCTGCTACATATTCATGAATAATAGGTAATAAACTACCAAATGCTTGATTAGCTCAACTTACGGTCAATGGTAAAATTTTTATTATATGATTTATTTGGTTTATTTATTTATTTACTCTAATCACAGTAACAGGGTTGCAGGTAACAGGGTTGCAAATCCGCACTAATGTTCGCTTTATCTCAGGAATAGAAGCTAGCTGTTTAGCTAGCTGTTATTACTAATCAAGAGGAAAAACTTATTTATGCAAATACGTAAAGGAAAAAAATAAAAATAATTGTCTTATTCTGATAATTTGCATAACAGGGTTGCATGAGGCAGAGTGAGACATTAAATCAAGGCTAACGATGTTATAAAAATATGAAAAATAGAAGAGAAGACAAACCTTTGCTCTACCCATTCTTTTGGAAAACTGTTTGATGATGTCAAGTCCAGGGGATCATGTGGTTTACTGTTTTCTTCTTCTTCTACCAGGCTAAAAATGTTCTGGTAACAGGGTTGCGTGCATGTTGTGGGACACATGTTCCATGAATAATAATAATTATTTAAAATATTATGTCTATTAAAACAAATGTTCCCACAGTTACAAGAGATGGCAATGAAACAAATTATAGAAAAAACAAGAAATTTCAATTCAATTTTAACTGTTTTATTTGAGATTCAGTTTGGTCATTATAGGGGTGGGACAAGAGGAAAATGGCATTTTGGGGGGTACCCCAGACTTATTTGGTATTTTAAAAAGTATTTTCAAGCATTCTTTCCTCTTAGTTTTTTTTTAGATTTGGTCTCAGGACAAGTAAATTCACTCAGAAACTGTATGTTTTAGTATTTTGTATGTGGATTATTTAATATTTGATGGGTGGGACGTAAAATGTCCTCCAATTCTGGAATGACCCAAGTAATAAGTGTACTATAATAATAATAATAATAATAATAATAATAATAATAATAATAATAATAATAATAATAATAATAATAATAATAATAATAATAATAATAATAATAATAAATATAAGTGTACTTTTTTATGTATTATGTAAGTATCGGATCGGGACTCGGTATCGGCAGATACTCAAAATCAAATGATTGAAATTGGATCGGAGGGCCAAAAAACCTGATTAGGACATTCCTAGTTGTAAATCTGTTTTGCTTGTGTTTGTAGCTTTTCTTATCATGTATCTCGTCACATCCCACTCTCGCCTCGCCCCGAAGTTACACTTAAAGTCCAAAGAGATCCAGCAGCTTTGAAGGAAATAAAGGCTCCACAGCATGGGTCTGCCTGCCTCTGTCCCCGACCCAATTCTTCCCCTTTATTCTTCAAATTATTCACATTTCTTAAGAATACCATCATAACCACGGAGTTGATAAGAGAGTGCCTTTTCCACCTCTGAAATAAAGTCATCACCAGATATTTTCCATTTCTTTGATCAGTCATAACTGGGCTTTAAATTGCTTTAAGAACCTGACAAGAACGCTGCATGAGGTTTTCTGATCTTCTTGGTTTATAGAGTCATCAAAACAGTTGTCACCTACGCTGTTATCCATACAATTTGACAAATAAACATGTTTTTTAATGTCTTTTTAGGCTGTTGTTCAGAAACTCCACACAGAAGGGGTACAGTTTAATACTTGTCCTGTCCCTCCTCTTGTAAATAAGCAATTCGTGTCTGAAGATGATGCTGATTGGATTGTTTACAGGTACAAACTTTGAATATATTTTTTAAATGCTTCTGTTTGGTTTGATGGTTTTGGGGAGGTTTAAAAAAAATGTTGTTAAAGCAGGGACGATTGATGCTAGATGTGTTTTTGGTTAGATTAAAACAATTTATTTCAACTTCTCCCTGCAGGGGTTGTCACAGCAAATCATTTACTCGTATCTTTGTTTAGTCTGACATACATTTCCTTAAGCTACATGTTATAGTAAAATGCAGATGAAATGAATTACACATTAGATTTGGACTGCACAATATCATTATCAATCGAAATTGCAATTTGAGTTGGTGCAGTTATGAAATTGCAAATGCTGCAATTATATTTAGATAATAGAATGTCCAACAAACAAGTTCTGAAATGCATAATGCAAATGCAAAATAACTTTAATTGTATGGTAAAAGGAGAAATTAAATTTGTCAACTGGACAAAAGTTGGTTTTAGTTGGTTGAATACGTTTACTGCTGCTGGAGTTGTTTACAAAGTGCACTCTGAGCAGAATCTTACTTTCTGAACATAAATCGCAAATCTAATCGCAATTCTAATACAGTTTGATTTTTTAAATTTTTTTCAAAATTGTGCAATCCTACACTATAGTGCAGGGGTGCTCAACCTTTTTTTTTTAACCGAGATCTACTTTTGAGGTTGATGGTGTGCCGAGATCTACCAAGAGGGGGGGTCTGGGAGGGATGTGATTTCCTGCATTCTAGTCCATTTTAGAATGACCTTTTAGAGATGGCAAATATGGGCTTTTGGAGTGACATTATTTTTAAAGTCACATAGGGGTGAAAAAATCGGATTTGGGTCACTTCAGGCTGCAGTGTGAACGTAGCCCAAGATATGTGGTGCTAAAACCGATACATATCTGATTTTTTGGCATGCGACTTCAGTCTGAACAGCCAGGTCGCATTCATCTGACCTGCCCGTGTTTCCTCCAGTGAGAGTGGTACAAGTAGGCGCTCACAAATGTACACAAACGTTCATCTCGTCATGCAAAAATAGCATATGCACTCCATGTCAGTGAAGCGGCGAAGCACGTAGCAATCCCACCACTCTTGGCTGTGACTCCGCACCAACATTTCTACGGACGTTGCTGCCACTGCCCCGCAAAACGCCGTGGCCAAAAACCTTGTCCTTCTCCGTTTTATTCTTAAAACAAATAAGCTGTACATGTTTTGGCTCCAGTATGACAGCAACTTCAGGCAACTTCCGTAAACATTGAGCATGCTTGCTGTATGTGACCTCGTCGTGTCCTCCAAGGTGCATGCAGGACACTTTTGGGGCATTTAAAATTCACACTGGAGATCACATACAAGTCGTATTTAACTGGAAATGTGAACAACCTCGCAAAAAAATCGGAATTGAGCATTAAGCCCTGCAGTCTGAACGTATCCATACGCGATCGACTTACACTCTGCCTGCGATCGACTGGTAGATCGCGATCGACTGGTTGGGCACCCCTGCTATAGTGCAAGGTAATATTGCGATAAAATATAATTGTGAGCTCATCCTTTTGAAGATCTCCTGTTTTGGTCTTATTGTCATATCGGGAATCACTATTCTATTACACTCAGACTCAGATACTTTACCCACCCACTTCTCCAGTTGGTTTGACTCTGTAAGGCTCTAAGGCAGGTTTGTCAAACTCATTTTGGTCCGGGGGCCGTATCCAACCTACTTTGATCCCAAACGGGCCGGATCAGTAAACTCATGGCAAATATACCCCAAAAATAGCAATAAGTCCAAATATTTGTGCAGAGAAATGCAAATCTATTACTATTATAGAAGTCTTTTTGATTTGATGAACTCTTTCTCTTTACAAAATATTATAATATTATGAACAACCTGAAACTTTAAGAAAAATGCAATTTCAACACAAGCATACAGGTTTCCCTTTCACCTCAATGAACAAATAGGAATTAGTCAATTTTTCTTGGAAAATCCTGCACTCGGCGTCCACTTTTCTCATTTTTGACATTTTGCTAATGAGGATGTCACAGTCAACAGTCAAAACGATGGTCCTTTAAGAGCGTTTGGAAAGAGGCGAGTCTTCATTTGTGCTGCTCTGGTGGGAGGGGCCACGTACAGAGGCTGGAGACGCTGCTATGCTAAAAAAAAATTACCAATATTTTAATAGAAAATCAGCCGAGGGCCAGATTAAAGGTCTTGGAGGGCCGGATCTGGTCCCCGGGCCGCATGTTTGACACCCCTGGTCTAAGGGAATGACACCTGGATTTAACCAATCGCAGGAAAGTCTGACTTAACTTGCCTCTTAAAAGGAATAGAAAAATATTGTGTACATTCAGTGTGATAAAACAAATCATTATCTGGTTCCAGGAAAGGTCTTCATATCAATATTTTGTCCTATTGCCCATCTGCATTAGTCATTATCTAGATGCCAAGAAATCACCTTACTTGGATGAAAAATAGTTTTACTAAATTTAACCAACTTCACCATCCACAACAACACGATAATTGGCTTGATAATTAGGATAGAAATTAATTAAATTTGAACATTAACACAAACACACATCTTCTAAAGCACAAATGGCTAAAAATATGCCTTAAATTGACTTGAGAGATTGCTGAGTTTGAATTGAGGAAAAAGATGTAGACTGTAAATGATCTACACAAAGCTGACGCCACCTTTCGCGACCTTTTCAAAAGTGTAACTGATTCACTAACTCCCGCTGTTTTAAATGCGCAGTGCTGAATACAATGATGTAGTTTCAGCAAGTGGTGACGTTATTGCAAGTGAAAGCTTCTGCTGTGCATCCAGGTGGTTCGACAAACGTGTGGCGAACGCCTCATTACGAATAACCTTCACAACATCTTTAAGTGGCTCCTTTGTTTCCTTCTGCAAAGTGCAATAGAGAAAGCACATTAGCACAACTGTTTTTTTATTACAGTTGCTTTCCACACTAGCTGAAAAAAATAATAATACTTCAATTGTTTTTTTTTTATTTTAACATTGCTATTTTAAGTACAATTTTTATGCACCGAAATGTGAACTGGGTCAAGATTCTGATTTCAAGATATTTTTGTTTTAATAAAGCCCCATATGCCCTGTCATGTTTTAGGCAAAACCAGGCTAATATGAATACATGTTCTTTCATTTTGGGTGTTTTTAATTGCACTGAAATACATAAAAAACAAACAAACAAAAAAATGTGTACTGTGAGCGGGCTTCACATCACATCACAAAAACCTGACTACTAGGCTGCGTCTCATTACTCTATCTTACCCCTTGCCCTTCCCCTACCCCTTTATCTACGTCTTTGTCTTGCCCCTCGATACCGAGCTGAGAGGGCTCGGGGTACGAATGTTCCCCTAAGAAATGGGACACCACTCGATTACTGTTTGCGTCATCATCCCTCGCCTCTACCTGAGCTGCTACGTCTACAGAGGCGACAACAATTGACGCAAACAAACGTAAACAAATGTCAAGGATTATCGGGTACCTCAGCTCGACGAAAAAACTATCTTGTTTATACATGAAAGTTCGATGAAAACGATAACGTCGGCTAAACAGACATCACTACAATTAAAACCGCAACAACAGTTCACTAAAAGTAACGTAGAACATAAGTGTCATAATTGTAAACCATGCTAAACTGTTAATCGATAATTACAACTGCTGAAAATACATTTATGAGACTCCTTGGCTGTGGTCGCTGCCATCCTGATCCCAAAACCTGCCTGAGCTTGTAGGCGTACCCCTTCGTTTCAAGTCTGGTCGAGAGCTTACTTCGTTTCAAGGGGTATGTAGCCCGAGGTCGTGGCTCTAGCCCTTGATCAAAATTAGAATTGGGACACCCCTTGCCCTCACATGAACGCGCAAAACCAAAGGGTAGGGGTAAGACGAAGGGGTAAGACAGAGAAATGGGACACAGCCTTACTTCAATCAATCAATCAATCAATCAATCAATCAATTTTATTTGTATAGCACATTTAAAACAGCCAAAGCTTACCAAAGTGCTGAACAACATTAAAGGTGACATAAAAATCAGGTAGAGTTAAAATAACAACAATAATAACAATGGTGACAATAATAATAATAAAATAATTACTTGACCTTCTGCTTGTCTCCAATTCAAATGTTGCTCCTTTGACTAATATTTCACAGTATGGCAAAATGTATATACAGTAATACCTCGTTTATCGCGGGGGTTAGGTTCCAGAAATAACCCGCAGTAAGAGAAATCCGCGAAGTAGGACAACTTTATATTTTACAATTATTCTACATGTTTTAAGGCTGTAAATGCTTCACCACACACATTACAGTGAACCTTCGCTCTATCGCGGTTCACTGTTCACGCCCTCGCTGTTTCGCGGATTTTTTTTCCAATTTTTTTAAAATAGTGTAACATTTTTTTTACAGTGTAACATTGTGTTCTGTGTCCTGATTGGCTAAGAGACTAGACTAGGACTAAACGTGGACTAAACCAGGTCTAGACCAGAACTAAACCAGGTCCAGACCAGAACTAAACCAGGTCTAGACCAGGTCTAAACCTTGACTGGCCCTGGACTAAACTAGGAGTGGACCAGGTCTAGACCTGGACTAAACCAGGATCAAATCACTCCGTGCGGCTCTTGCGTTCGTTTGTGCGTGTTTGGTTTGTGGCTCGGGCTGAGAGCACGCGGTCCGGGCGCCGCGGTTCTATCTCATGCTCGCAGCCCCAGTGTACGCGTGACACGTGCTGCTCTGTCATGGATTTGTCCCCGATGAACCCCTCATCGTGGACAAATCCGTGACAGAGCAGCACGTGTCACGCACTTCTCCAAGGGGTTGGGTCCGTGCGTCCGGCGGGGCTCCCGGAGCCGTGTCTCCCCCCACGCGTCACTATTAATACATTTTGTTGAAAATCTATGAAAGTTTGAGTGTTTAAACACTCAAACTTTCATAGATTTTCAACAAAATGTATTAATAGTGACGCGTGGGGGGAGACACGGTAATATATATAATTGTAAAATATAAAATTCTCCTACTTCGCGGATTTCTCTTATTGCGGGCTATTTCTGGAACCTAACCCCCGCGATAAACGAGGGATTACTGTATACACTTTTCTCAGACTGGAATTAACCTTTTCTCACATTTCTCTCTCGTTTAAACACTCAAACGTTCATAGATTTTCAACAAAATGTATTAATAGTGAAGCGTGGGGGGAGACACTGCTCCGGAAGCCCTGGCAGACGCGCGAGGGGAGCGGAGACATGAGTCACTGGATCCGCAGGGCGCACCGCGCTCATCCAACGGCACCGCCACGTCCCGGGACGCAACGCGCACCAACCCCTTGGAGAAGTGCGCTACACGTGCACCCTTCATCGTGGTCAAATCCGTGACAGAGCAGCGTGACCAGCGCGAGGCCGCACGTACACCGGGGCTGCGAGCATGAGATCGAACCGCGGCGCCCGGACCGCGTCCTCTCAGCCCGAGCCACAAACCAGTCGCATGAAGCCAGCAAGAGCCGCACATGGTGGTTTAATCCTGGTTTAGACCTGGTCTAGTCCTGGTTTAGTCCAGGTCTAGACCAGGTCCAGTCCAGGTTTATACCTGGTTTAGACCTGGCCTTGACCTGGTTTAGTTCTGGTCTAGACCTGGTTTAGTCCAAGTTTAGTCCTGGTCTAGTCCTGGTCTAGTCCTGGTCTAGTCCCGCATCTATCAATCGGCAAAGGTCTACAGTCTCTTAGCCAATCAGGACGCAGAACACAATGTTACACTATAAAAAAATGTTACACTATTAAAAAAAAAAAAAAAAAGAAAAAAAAATCCGCGAAACAGCGAGGCCGCGAACATTGAACCGCGATAGAGCGAGGGACGACTGTACAGTATCTCTATGGACAATGTTCCAAAGTGTGGTTTTAATTGGCTATTTCATTGTAATCATTCAAGTAACAGCTTCTGAAAGTTACCTGGTATCGCTTTGAAGTTATTTTCTTTGATTTATAGTAGTATAGTAGTTTCTTTGTTTTTGGCCTTATTCAGACTTCTTTGCCAACTTTTTATTTTCCATCGCCTCTTGTCTTTTCACAGAGATTGGATCGTTTCTCTATCGGCCTACGCCTCTTTGGCTTTCTTGCGTGCGGCCGAGCTTGGGGCAGAGATCTCCGAGTCGTGGGTTGTTGCAAACGCTGCCATTTACCTGTGGAATTACAACAAGCCTCTACTCTCACAGAGGCGCTATCAGCTCCTCCTGCCCACCTTCAGACCTCTGGTGGACCTTATGCAGAAGATACAGTACACCGGGTAGGCTGGCTCTTAAAATACTACTGTGGTCTTGCACCTTCTGTTCTAATCTAAGAATAGACGCAAGCTCACGAAGAATAAAACAGTACAGTAATATCACTGGTACGTTTGTTTACTTGATTTCCTCAGTGCTAGAGCTGCAGAATATCAACTAAGGCTATTGGCCATTGGTGGTTTAGTTGATTAATTAAGAATGGTGTTTTTAGACCAAAATTTGTATTATTGACTGATTATTTTATTGAGATTGAAAGGATTTACACTGTTAGTCAAAAGTTTTTTGTTCTTTATTTTTACTACTTTCCACAGTCTTTACATTTCTATAGATACAAAAGAGATGAAATGATGAAAAAGTCGAGGTAGGATCCATAGCAAAATAAAAGTGAAATTCTGTCAACAGTTTTTTTTAAAAACTTTTGCATGTAGCAAAGAAAAACGTTAAATAACTACTAAATATTTTTCAATAAAGCAAAAGGTGGCTACTCTGAGGAGTTATTTACCTCTTTTCTTTACTACATAATTCCATATATCTTCATAAATCTGATGTCTTCTGGATGTATATAAAAATGTTGAAAGTAGTAAAAATTAGGGCTGTCAGTTTAACGTGTTAATTAGATGAATTAATTACACTGCAAATTAACGTGTTATAAAAATTAACGCAATTAATTATGAGTGGCAATTCAATGTGCACGCATTTTAAATTTGGCGTGCGGCGAGCAAATCGCTGCTTGGGCCTTTGAACGTAGAGCTGGGCGATATGGCCTGAAAATAAAATCTCTCATTTAAAAAAGAAAAATCTGATTTCCGATTTTAATCGATTTTTCTCTGCCCTACTCAAAAACAAATAACAGATGACAGACAAATGGCTCAAAATAATGCAACCTTCTTTTATAAAACAAATACATTACACCTTGCATCAATGAAGCTGTTATTGTTTAAAAAAATATTTCACTTGAAGACCCTTACCTATAGCATTGTGCAGTCTGTATACAGTTGTGGCAAAGCAACTTCAGAAAAAAAAAATGCTGCTTGGTAACACATATTTCGGGTCCAAAGTTTCACCATGTTAATGAATTCGGGCTTTTCCACAGTATATATGGGCAACATGTCTTTTACAGTGTACATCGTGGTAGCGCACTTCTTCCACTCCGCTGCGTGCCTCTGCTTTAGGTGCTGGTGACCTTACTCACTCGTTTGTTCTAAGTCCGACGCAAGAAAACCGAACCAATTCCATATAACAGATGTAGCAACACCTTTCTTTGGTACAAGCTCCGGCTTTCCCTCAGTCGCTAGCTGTGTCCCAATTCCCAGAGTGCACGGTTCGGAGCGTGGTTTGAAGGGGGCTCAGACTGCAGTCAAGGCGGTGCATACTTTCTCAGCCCTGAATGCAGTCCGCAGACTGCATGGCCATCTGCGAAATGGGACAGGTCTCGCAACTACGGGAAGCAGCCGCCGACTCCATTTTCTCCCGTAGAAGAAGTAGCACGCGGTGCATGCTGGGATATACGAGTGCGCGAAGCGTGCATTTTCACGCGCTTGGTCCATGCCCCGATTTCCATGGAAACGACTGCGGTCTTCAACTCGCGTGTTAACTGTGCATGGGACAAAAAAGAAGTGGGACAGCAGTCGTCATGCCGGATCTGACGCACATGCCCTTCAAACCACGCTCCAAACCATGCACTCTGGGAATTGGGACACGGCTGCTGCCACGCTAGCTTGTACAATGTTTGGGTACGCCCCGCTAACTTACCCATGTAGAGCGTGGCGGCGCATTAGTTCCGCTCACATGTAAAAAAATAACTAAAAAATCGATTTTCATAAAAACACATCGTCCTGAACTGTAAATTTGAATTAATCGATTTAATCGATAAATCACGCAGGTCTATTTGAACGGAAATTCTATTTATAAAAAGAACATAGACGGGACGATCAAGAACACGGTGATTTGGAGCTTTTGTCAAAAAGAATTTTCCGATCACCGAAGCAGCTCCGGCCTGACGGATCATTTAAACAATAAACACGTCCGGACAAGTTCCATCGTTACTGGTGATAGCGTGAGCGCACTTCAACAAACCACCAAACCACGCTCGCAGAATTTGGGAAACGAATGCGCAAAGCAAACAGAAAAACTGACAAACTCAATTGCAAAGTGGGTTTGTACGCTCACTCACTCACTCACTCACTCACAATCTCTCTCTCAATCTCTCCCTCTCTCTCAGAGATTAAAATGTGATTAATTAGATTAATTAATTACAAATCCTGTAATTAATTAGATACATTTTTATTAATCACCTCACAGCACTAGTTAAAGTAAAGAGAAATGAGAAAATGTATTCAAACTTTTGGCTGGTAGCATATATGGGAGTTCATAGGTTCAAATTCATAGGTTTAATCTTTATTTAAATTAATTGTTTCCTAGTACTTTTGTCTGCATAAATAGTTGTTTTTGCATGAATTCCCATGGTGTAGTCTTGTGAGTGCAGTTTGTGTCAGATACACAGAGAAGCACACAATAAAGCAGGTCTGAACCAGTGCTATTTATAATCATCACAAATAAGATTATGAACAGCTATTCAACTTTTCAGTGTCCTTTCTAGTAGTTCTATTATTATGATGCATGCCGCTCCCCATATTTTACAAACCCCAGAAGTTATAAAGAGACTCAGTTTTTGCTTATTTTGAAAACTTTAATAACATGCCATTCTTACACAAGGCTTGTGCTTTTTACTCTGATGACTGCACATTTTCAGTGACTTTGTGAATGGCTCTCTTCTGCCTGTCAATCACTTACCCACCCCTAAGGACCTCTGTGTAAACATGTTCTATCCCTCCAAGTGAAACTAGCAAATTACTCTTATTCAGCGACACCTAAGCCTCCACTACAATAGTAATTTCAGAGTCTGTCAAACCTGTCCCAGTGAAGTTTTCTGTGCACCTATTCACTGGCACATCCATAAAGCAAAAAGCAGTTTAAGTTCTGCTTCTGGAGAGCCAAGCACAGCCCAAAAGGAATTAATTATATTCATTATAAACCGTAGCTCAGTTGGTAGAGCGTTTGTCCACTGATCCAAAGGTTGGCGGTTCGGATCCTGCTCTTGACAAAAAAAACATCATCTTGACATTAAATACAATTCCAGCTCACAGATGAATGCTGCTGTTGTGTCCTTGGACAAGACACTTAACCCACCTCGCCCGCAGTATCTGTGTACACTGGAGTGTGAATGTGTGAGTGGTTCCTTGTTTTAAAGCGCTTTGGGTGCCTTGAAGGTGGAAAAGCGCTGTATAAAGACGTGACCGTGACACTCTGACTTTCTGAAAATACACAATTACTTTGAAGAAAGTTGTAAAAATACATTTGTTTGTCCTCCTATCCCGGACTTGCTTTATTTCTAGTTCTCATGTCAGTCTGATGCATTTTGGTCTCTTAGGGATCGCACCCTCTTTGCGATGTTGTGTAACGCAGTGGCTCGAGGCCTCATCCAGCCCCTACCTGACGCCGTGAAGACGCCAGTGCCAGTGGACAGAGGCAGAGCCAGAGGGGCCTCTGCCAGTGTGAGCGGACCTGCACTGCACTCATCAGCCTTACAGGACGCCCAAAAGGCTCTAGAGGTGAGAGAGGTGGACCTACAGCTCTGGAAAAAAATAAGAGACCACTGCAAAATTATCAGTTTTTTCTGATTTTACTACTTATAGGTATGTGTTTGGGCAAAAGGAAATTTTTTGTTTTGTTTGAGTCTATAAACTACTGACAACATTTCCCCCAAATTCCAAATAAAAATATTATCGTTTAGAGCATTTATTTGCAGAAAATGACTAATGGTCAAAATAACAAAAAGATACATGTTTTCAGACCTCAAACAATGCAAAGAAACAAGATCAAATTCATTTTAAAACAACATAATACTAATGTTTACACTTAAGAAGAGTTCAGAAATCCATATTTGGTGCAATAACTCTTAGAGATTTTTTTTTAAATTTTTTTTATCTTTTATTATTTAAGTTGCATATCCTCAAAACCACAATAACATTCACAGAGTACTCAGAAGACACAATGGGGGATGTGGGCACGCCCCGACCCGCTGCTCTGGCCCGTCTGTGTCCTCCTCATTTGCATTCAAGCAACAACGCCCATAATGGAGTGTTCCAGAGAGATATTTATGACTCTTTCTCATCTTATCTCTCTTTCTTATGCACTGAGTCTTGATTTTGAAGAAGGATTCATTTACAGTATTAGGGAACCCTTAAGGAGCCATATAAAAGCATCAAGAAGTACCATGTCATGGGATCTTTAATAAAACATGAACAAAAATTTCATTCATAATGAACAAATTGTTTATTAAGAATGATTCAGGCTTAGTAACTATCGTAGGAAAAGTTTTGTGTCAGGATTTTGAGATATGGTATTAAATAAATGTAAAGCCTGAATCATTCTTATTAAAGGAAAAGTAACGTTTTTACAATCTGGACCTTATTTCGGTGATAAAAGAACGTTATTTACTCACCCATTGTACTTTGGTGTCATTTGGAGCATTTCCGGAGATTTTGGAGCGATATCCGTTTAACGTGAGTGGTCGGGGCAGACTGTTGCAGTCACCAAATAACAAACTTTAGCAGTTTTCAAATGACAAAAGCCATGTCTCATTTGCAACTGAAAATTTCTGAGTGCATTCTAAGCAAAGTAGCGGAATGCTGCAGCGCGCTGTCCTCGTCATCTAATCGGAACCATGGCTGGATATCGGCTTACAGGCCACTTTTGACTCAAACAAACATGTAGACTAACACATTGAACTTTTGTGATTTGAAAAGTGCTAAAGTTTGTGTTATTTGGTGACTGCAACAGTCTGCCCCGACCACTCACGTTAAACGGATATTGTTAAACTCCAAAATCTCCGGAAATGCTCCAAATGACACCAAAGTACATTGGGTGAGTAAATGATGTTGTTTTATCACCGAAATAAGGTCCAGATTGTAAAAACATTACTTTTCCTATAAATTATTTGTTCATTACGACTTAAGACTTTGTTCATGCGTTATTAAGGCGTGAATAAGTGTAGTTACTATAAAGTGTTACAGAAATGACCTTTTATTTATAATATAATACTGTTTCATCAAACTTACAGTATATTGCTCTTTTTGGACACTCACAGATGCTTCACCTGCAGAGAAAAGGCAAACGACACTAAAAAACTGCATGAAGAAAAGGCCAGTTAAACCAAACTTGTTGAAAATTCCAATGAGATATTTATTTATTCAAGATGTTTATTTACTGACGTTGCATTTAATCGATCTACTGGCGGTAGGCGGATGCACTGTAACCTTCCTGGCAGCTACTTGGATCCATTTTGATTTAACTCAAAATAAACCTGAAATCAATTTTCTAAAAAGCACATTGGATGTATGACTTATTTTCTAAAGGGTCAAATGATACAGTCTGTTTGTGAAATATATGCAATCATATATTCTGACCTGTATTTAAAGAGTAATATACAGAGGAGGTGGGTGGACAGAGAGACCACTGCATTTTTTTCTGAATTCGGCATCTCTACATGTATTACGGCCATTCCATTCCAGCGTCTGTTAAATTCCAACACAAACACAAAGCTGAGCTACTTCAGTTCTTGCACCAGGAGTGGAATAAAGTCACCCAAGAACAATGTGAAAGACTTGTGGAGAGCATGGCAAGACGCATGAAAGCTGTGATTAAAAATAAGGGTTATCGCACCAAATATTGATTTCTGAACTCTTCTTAAGTGTAAACATTAGAATTATGTTGTTTTAAAATGAATTTGATCCTGTTTCTTTGCATTGTTTGAGGTCTGAAAACATGTATATTTTTTGTTATTTTGACCATTTGTCATTTTCTGCAAATAAATGCTCTAAACAATAATATTTTATTTGGAATTTGGGGGAAATGTTGTCAGTAGTTTATAGACTCAAACAAAAATGTTCCTTTTGCCCAAACACAAACCTATAAGTAGTAAAATCTGAAAAAACTGATCATTTTCCAGTGGTCTCTTATTTGAATTTATGGTCATTGGTTAATAGGATTTATGTAAGTATGCCTGAAAAAAATGAATACAAAATTTTTAAAAATGACACAATAATTAAAAAGAGCTTATTTTTTAAGATAATAAAAAAGAATACAAGACAAGACTTGAACTTGGTATAGCTCTACATCAGTGCTGAAAAAGCTATAGTAAAATTCTAGACAATACTGCCTCACTACCTTACTTTTAGAAGAAGTTTATAATTTATTTTTTTAATCACTGCCCAGAGTAGTGGACAAATAAATAGATGGTGTAAACATGTTGGCCATAGTGTGTTACATTGGAAAAAAACATGCATACGCTACAATATCTTTCATCTTTTTATCTTTAATAAGTTTTGACAGATGTACATTGAAAGCAGAAATTCTATAGGTTTGTTTACTTCTAGTTTTGCACACAGACAATCACATGTAACTGTCATACAAGTGTCTACGTGCTATTGAAGTGACCGGATTTGTCACATTTTTCCACCGTTCCAATTAACTCTGCCTTTCTTTCTTCTTTCCCATTCAAAGGATCTCATGAGTATCAGCTGTAACCGGATAAAAGTCATTTTAGCAGTGAATTATTCACTACATTTCATCTTATCTGTTTCTCATTGGGTGGAAATCGTCATCTCTAATGCATTTTTTATAAATAGTGCAGAGTTCAGCAGAGGTCAGATACAGAGGTCTTGAAAAGTCGTCATGGTTTTTCATTACACTGTCTGTATGTGTTGAGTGGAGAGTTGACAGGCTGCCAAAAGAGGCAAAGGGCAACGCAGTGTCCAGACTGAACCTAGTTCTGGCAATATACAGCTCTGGAAAAAAGAAAAGAGACCACTGCAAAATTATCAGTTTTTCCTGATTTTACTACTTATAGGTATGTGTTTGGACAAAAGGAACATTCTTGTTTGAGTCTATAAACTACTGACAACATTTCCCCCAAATTCCAAATAAAAATATTATCATTTAGAGCAGGAGTGTCAAATTCATTTTGGTCTGGGGGCCATATCCAACCTACTTTGATTCCAAATGGGCCGGATCAGAAAACTCATGGCAAATATACCCCAAAAATAGTAATAAGTCCAAATATTTGTGCAGAGAAACGCAAATCTATTACAGGAGTCTTTTTTAATTTGATGAACTCTTTCTTTTACAAAATATAATATTATGAACAACCTGCAACTTTAAGAAAAATGCTATTTCAGCACAATGTTTTAGCATTAACTTGTTTGCAGTCTTTATTTGTGCTGCTCTGGTGGGAGGGGCCACGCACAGAGGCGCTGGAGACACTGCTATGCTAAACTGCACAGAAAAGAGGTGCAGAAAAGCGGTGCAGAAAATTACTAATATTTTAAAAGAAAATTAAAATATAATTAAAATATTTTAATAGAAAATCAGCCGAGGGCCAGATTAAAGGTCTCGGGCCGCACCCCTGGTTTAGAGCATTTATTTGCAGAAATGACAAATGATCAAAATAACAAAAAAGATACACGTTTTCAGACCGCAAACAATGCAAAGAAACAAGATCAAATTCATTTTAAAACAACATAATACTAATGTTTACACTTAAGAAGAGTTCAGAAATCAATATTTGTTGCAATAAGCCTTATTTTTAATCACAGCTTTCATGCGTCTTGGCATGCTCTCCACAAGTCTTTCACATTGTTCTTGGGCGACTTTATTCCACTTCTGGTGCAAGAACTGAAGTAGCTCAGCTTTGTGTTTGTGTTGGAATTCAACAGACGCTGGAATGGAATGGCTGTAATACATGTAGAGATGCTGATTTCAGAAAAAAAAATACAGTTGCTATCGATAAATTTGTGTTTTTAAGTTGCTGGCTGGTTCACCCATGGTTTGGCCTAATTGGTAGCATTTTTTGAGATGTTGTGTCACTTTATGGTTAATATGTGCTTATACATATGAAATAAAAACAAAAACAATATGCTAATGTTAACAAAAGTAATAAAAGTTTATTCAGTTCAGTTACCCGGGTATGGTAATGTTGATGTTTTTGACTGCAATCCTGAACTAACTAACTAAATGCATAAATAAATCAGGGTTTGCACTTATGAATTTGTTTTCCATTACGGATGAGTAATCTCGGCCTATGCTCTCCATCTAAAATAGTTGTACAACCCAACTATGGCACACGCTGTAAACTGTAAAGTTCTGGTAAAAGTGATTCTGACTCGTATGTTTTCCTTGTCCAGCTGTGTGATTTGGCTCTGAAGTTGTCCAGCGGCAGCGTCCCTGGGGAGGTGGTCCCGATTGCAGTGAGGAGCCAGGTGGTGTCCACATGGGTCCAGACCAAGAGGCTGTTACAGCAGCAGATCGGCTCGTCCCTGGACCCGGGCGATGAGGTACCAACACTCTAAAAACAGTTATAAAAGTAGTTTTTCATACAACATTTTTGGTTGAGGGGTTTGCCACCTGCCTAACGTCATGGAGATGTTTTATTTTTTTTGTCTGAAATGTTCCACAGTATGGCATTAAACATATATATTACTTATCTATCAATATGAATGGATGGATAGATACTAAAGTTATATGTGCATTAGACTATTAGACTTTTTTTTTTTTGTCCTTTTATAAACTTTTGTATTAAGTTTATATCCACATCTACTGTATGTGCCATTGATAAAAATCCAAATGTTACTCGTGTTTTCCATTTTACAGATATAAAATATCCCGTATGTTTTACAAAGTGAAGCAAATCTTTTGAGACGCTGTGGGTGAATATGATTGGTGAGAAAGAGGGGAAGACCTTGAGAAATGACTTGGGGATTGAATCACTGCATTCATGGCTGAGGTCATGTAGAGTGAGCGCTCTATAGAAATAATACTCGACAACATTTGAGTTATCACCTTTCAAATCACTACAGCTACGACTACTGCTGCATTAGCATTTCAGAAAACCTACTGATTAGTGCTGTCAGGCGATTAAAAAAAGTAATCTATTTAATTACAAGATTTGAAATTAATTAATCTAATTAATCGCATTTTAATCTCATGGGATTGAGAGAGAGATTGAGAGAGTGAGAGATTGAGCGAGAGATTGAGAAGGAGTGAGTGAGATTGAGTGAGATTGTGAGAGAGAGACTGAGAGAGAGAGTGAGAGATTGAGCGAGAGAGTGAGAAATTGAGCGAGAGATTGAGAGAGAGACTGAGAGTGAGAGAGATTGAGTGAGATTGTGAGAGAGAGACTGAGAGAGAGAGTGAGAGATTGAGCGAGAGAGTGAGAAATTGAGCGAGAGATTGAGAGAGAAATTGAGCGAGAGAGTGAGTGAGAGAGAGATTGAGAGAGAAATTGAGCGAGAGTGAGAGAGAGAGAGAGAGATAGAGAGAGTGAGAGATTGAGAGAGAGATCGAGAGAGAGTGAGATTGAGAGAGAGAGTGAGTGAGATTGAGAGAGAGAGAGTGAGATTGAGTGAGATTGAGAGAGTGAGTGAGAGAGATTGAGAGAGTGAGAGAGAGAGAGATTGCAAGAGATTGAGAGAGAGAGAGTGAGAGAGATTGAGAGAGAGAGTGAGAGAGATTGAGAGAGAGATGGAGATTGAGAGAGATATTGAGAGAGCGAGTGAGTGAGATTGAGAGAGAGAGAGAGTGAGAGAGAGGGTGAGAGAGAGTGAGAGATTGAGCAAGAGAGTGAGAGAGATTGAGTGAGAGAGAGAGAGAGAACCCACTTGGCGATTGAGTTTGTCAGTTTTTCTGTGGTCGCTTTGCTAATTTTGTCCCCAAATTCTGCAGCGTGGTTTGATGAAGTGCACTCACACTCGCTCTATGACCAGTAACAATGGAACTTGTCCGGACGTGTTTATCGTTCAAATGATCCGTCAGGCTGGAGCAGCTTCGGTGATCGGAAAATTCTTTTTGACAAAAGCCACAAATCAGCGCGTTCTTGTTGATCGTCCCGTCTTCGTTCTTTTTATAAATAAACTTGCCGTTCAAAGGCCCTGGCAGCGATTCGCTCGCCGCACGCCAAATTTAAAATATGCGCACATTGAATTGCCGCTCATAATTAATTGTGTTAATTTTTATAACGTGTTAATTTGCAGTGTAATTAATTAATCTAAGTAACGCGTTAAACTGACAGCCCTACTACTGATACTTTGCAGTGAGATCATCTAACGCTAGAATGTTTAGGAGTTACACAAAAGCACACATTAGCAAACAGTCAAAAATGTTTAAAGATTTTCTGAAAACTCAAGAAAAAATACATCGTGGATTTAAATGCAATTTCAGGGTCATGGTCCTGTTTAGGAATGTGAATTTTAACAGAAATGGTGAGTGTGAGTAATGGCAAACTGTTAATTTGCTAATGCTACCTAATTTATGATTGTAATTTAATGTGTGACTTGTTTAAGAGCACAAATCAGCTCACTTAGACTTAGACTTAAACAAACTTTATTGATCCACAAGGATCAAGGATACAGTAGCTCACTCATCAAATATAATGTATATAACTGAGGGTAACAAAAAATAGATGGAATAGCAACCAAAGAGCAATAGACCAATAGACTCACCTGTTGTAGTTCCAACTAAGTTAGTTCTTCATGGTCAGATTCTGTTAAAAATAAAGCACATATTATTAATGTTTTTTACAATCTGAACCTTATTTCGGTAATAAAACACGTTGATTTACTCACCCATAGCCAGTGGTGAAAGTAGTTTTCATTTCTTACAGGTGCTATAATGTCCAGTGCATCACTTTACCGTTTTTTTTTTTTTTAAACACTTGTTTTACCCGTTTTTTTGTTTGTTTGTTTTTTATGTTTTACACCTTCTTCATAGATAAATAACTTTTTTAATATACTTAATTATTTCATATTTTTTTAGTCAGCATAAACCCTCTCTTACAGGTGCAGGCAGCGCGCCGGCCTTAAATCTTCTACCAGTGCGCAGCACCACCTCACAATGGTTTAGGCTACTTTCACGGCTACAGTCAGATAAGTTTGGACAATCCTTGCTTAACAGACTGCAGATATCTCTGCACGAGAGTTTCGGGTAGCTTTCAGTTATTCTCGAATGGCATAGTGTGGTTGTTTGTGTTTTCTACTTAAATAGCGCACCTTACTTTTTTTTTCAAATGTGGGTTTTGGCCACCATTAACCATATTCTCTTAGCGGTGCTGCGTACCGGCTGTGAATTTTATACCGGTACTGCGTTCCGGTGCGCACCGCTTTACTTTCACCACTGCCCATAGCACTTTAGTAACATTTGGAGCAGTTCCGTAGATTTGGTAGGTTAGGATATCCGGGTAACGTGAGTGCTCGGGGCACAATGTCGCGGTCACCAAATAAGACAAACTTTAGCACTTTTCAAATCACAGAAGCTCGCTGTGTCAGCGTACATTTTCGGTGGAGTCCAAAGCGGCCTGAAACCCGATATCCAGCTATATTTTCATTTGATGACGTCATCATAGAGGACAGCGCGCATGTGCGAATTCCCCAGCTGATTCGCAGATAAACACCGCTCTGAACTTTTCTGTTGCGAATGAGACATGACTGAAGATTCGGACTTTGAGACTGAAGAGGACTTATTTGAGTATGATGGCCGTCCCTATCGTTTTGAGCCTGAGTATACGGATGAGGAGGTATTAGAAAGAAGGAAGCAGAGACAGTTTGAGGAGCACCAGAGAACAGCCATGGGTATCGCATCACTTCTCAGAATCGTGCGCTGAATCTGCTGGCCTTCCTTTGTTTCCTTTGCTGGTCAAAAATCGTCTAGACTGAAGTGGGTACGGTCCAAATGTCTTACAGCTTTGTCTTTCATGTCTGCGTCCATTCTCATAGCCACAGTTTCAGTAACTTTGGATTGTGATGAGGAAGCCTGTGAAAGCTCAACTTCGTCCAAGATGTCATTTTGTTTTCTCAACCGGGATAAATGCATGTTCGCACCATTTTCTCAAGTGGAGATGTTTTCATCTTCTTAGCTTCTTTCAGACTGTAACCGAGATCTGACAGCTGGGAATTCGCACATGCGCGCTGTCCTCTATGATGACGTCATCAAATGAAAATATAGCTGGATATCGGTTTCAGGCCCCGAGCACTCACGTTACCCGGATATATCCTAACCTACCAAATCTACGGAACTGCTCCAAATGTTACTAAAGTGCTATGGGTGAGTAAATCAACGTGTTTTATTACCGAAATAAGGTTCAGATTGTAAAAAACGTTAATATTCCTTTAAAATCTAATCTAAATCTAAGCCTCAGACAGAACAGAGCCTACAGTTAGCATCACAGCCCCAGGGAATGTTGATAACATCATCTGTAAAGCATCAATTTTTAAAAAGGCACTCATTTATTACAAGGGATTGCTCTAAGGTGAAGTGCTTAAACACACAAACATGTAACAAAGAATAATTTTTGGAAATAATACCTTTTCATCATTAAAACATAATGACCTTTCTAAATGAAGTGCTGTTTAATTTTTTCAATTCAGAGTATTTCCTGATGACAGACAGCTCAAACACATTAGGTCATTTCTGGGTGCACATCATTATTCATCTGAAAGTTTATTCATTAAGGATCAAGTGGAAGCAAGCAGGAAATAACTATTTAATTGGATCATTCACTAAGATATTTTTCAGCTTTGTTTACAGATTTTCACATTGCAAATGATGTCTTCAATTTATTTCGGAAATGTGTTAAAAACTGAGACCTTTAAATGAATATGATTATATTCTTGCACTTTTCATGATTCCTGACTTCATGTTTTATTTACTAGAAGCGGCTAATTATCTATGCGCGGTATTAGTAGAAATTTTGAGTGCTGTTTTTAAAGTTTTTGTCACAGTGCGGTAAAAGTGAAAACATAATGCATTGACAGCTTAGAAAACTTTTAATTAGCAAATATTTAAAAATTCAAGCGTAAGGAATCATTTTCGAGACATGACTCCTGTGGCATACTGTCATAATTACGTTCACTTAAAATGTGCTCAGCCTACATTTACACGTCTTACATAAACTCACATGAATAATTCAAACACATGACAGAGGCCTCGTTTTAGTGGGTTAATGCGTCTTTATGTTGGAGCTGTAACCACTAGAGTTCATTGCTCTGCTCAGACTATGTGAATATAAGCCTATGTTTCTGTTTATTCTGTGTATTCTTTAACTTTTCCAGTGGGGGGCCGCTATCTGCTTGTCTCCATGGTGAAGTCATTGCCTGGGATGTTCAGCGGGTCCACTTCTCCGCAGATCTGACCCTGTGACTTGCCCTGGTGATGTGGCCTGCTAGTCTCCATGGAGATAGTTCAACTAAAGGCCGCTCTGTCGAACATTTCAGGAAAAAACATGGAGTCAAGCAGGTGGCGGACCCTCACACAGTGTGCTAGACTACTCGTTTATCAAAAACATAGTTAACATCATTATATTTAAGATTTTACCAACAATCGCACTCAGTTTTTACTAGTTGTAGTTGTATGGTACGGGTTATAATTTGACTTCCTTTTGGACATGAGCAGCAGATATGACATACTATATATCAAGCAGCCATAGTGGTGATTTGACCAATAAAAATAAATAAAAACACCATTAATTTTGTTAATTCAATGTTTAAACTCTAAAAATGCCTCCCTTGTGAGTAAATTGTCCCTGTATTTTTGATGGAACAGTTGATGACATC
The DNA here is from genome assembly GCA_036785185.1 of Paratrypauchen microcephalus. Classification (NCBI taxonomy): domain Eukaryota; kingdom Metazoa; phylum Chordata; class Actinopteri; order Gobiiformes; family Gobiidae; genus Paratrypauchen; species Paratrypauchen microcephalus. Next base: position 300,275 of record JAVJIX010000321.1, read on the forward strand.
GGTAGAGGATTTCTGTTTTAGAACTTGGCTCTAATTCCTGTATTTTCCAACTAACACATTAAAGGCTGTCACACACAGGACAATGTGTGTGTGTGTGTGTGTTGTCAGTGTGACTGAATCGCTCTGTCATATCATAACAGTAAAACATCACCTGCACTGCACCAGCCAATAAAACAGAGCGTAAGGGGCAGAGAAGTGACGGACACAGAGGCGCAAACTCCAAACTCAGGAAATAGCGAAAATAATGAGAAGACTTTATTACTCACCTCTCGTAAAGCTTTATATTTTAACTGGAGAAACTCATGCACATTATCCATATAATTTGACCTCCACAAAATGACAGGCAGCCCACAAAACAGCGCTGTCAATCCAGTTTGAAGCAAGAGTAGTGATAGTGACTCTACTTACTGTGTACTTTATCACCAACCTTCTGTGCATTAAAGTATTTGAAGTATAAGTACATTTTACAAATAATAATAACACCATTTTGACTTGCATCTAAACTAGAAGTGCAGTGCCCTGATCTGCATGGGGCCTCGGCAATGCCAATCCAAGCGATGTCACTGTCCTTGCTATAGTTCTTATCATAAGGGCCAGGACCTGTTTGCCTTGGGTGACCCTACCAGGGCCATGAAGCCCCTGACAACATAGCTCTCGGGATCATTCAAGCACTCAAACCCCTCCACCACGTTAAGGTGGCGGTTCAAGGAGGAGCTCAGAGTAGAGCCGCTGCTCTTCCACATTGAGAGGAGCAGCTGAGGTGGCTTGGGCATCTGTTCCGGACGCTTCCTGGACGCCTCCCTCGGGAGGTGTTCCGGGCATGTCTCACCGGGAGGAGGCCCCGGGGAAGACCCAGGACACACTGGAGGGACTATGTCTCCCAGCTGGCCTGGGAACACTTTGGGGTCTCCCCGAGGAGCTGGAGGAAGTGTCTGGGGTGAAGGAAGTGTAGTATTCCCTGCTTGGACTGTTGCCCCCGCAACCCGGCCCCCTTATAAGCGAAAGATAATGGATGGATGGATGGAGGGAATAGCTGATGTGAGGTGCGCTCACAACTGTGTAGCCTGTGGTAAGCGGCCCTATCCCGCAGTGATCTTTGCGATCTGAGATGTAATATTTAATCATAAGATTCTCCTTGTGTCTGTGGTGTGTGCTTTTTGTTGCACATTTAAAAATAATTTAAGACTGAAAAATCCTTTAGAAGTGTGATACATAACTGAAGAAAATATTGACAATAAACAATAATACTGCCACTGACTCACTAAAGCACAAGAAATATTCAAAATGGACAATATTGTTAAAAACATGAGCTGCAATAAATAAATAGGCTACCAGTATCAGTAGTTTGAATCAACAGTGAGTCATAGAAGTTATTTATTCATCTCTCTAAAGCAGTCTTGGTACTGAAAATTAATTAACTAAAACTTCCCAACTACCACAAAGAAAAAAGTTCTTACAATAAATATTCACCCCCAAAAATGATTTTTCCACCTATAATTTACTAAACAATAATTCGATAAAGTAATTATTGTGACCTTAAGGCTAGTGTCCACTGCACGTTTTTTTTTCATCTTGTAAGATTGTCGGATGTCTCACTACACGACATGATGAATTTAAGTCATATGACACTGTCCGATGGCGCTCACGATCTGTTGTGGCTATGACCTAAATCTGAGGCTCCAGCTCCGTATGGTAATGTCTCCATAATTGTACAGTTTAGCTGAGTGTTGATTGTCATTACATAAAATACTGAATTTTGTAAGACTAAAGGAATGATATGACGGTCACTCTCGCTCCTCCTCCCTGTTTCTGAAAGAATACGACACTCCTCTGACTGCTGCTGCCAAGAGAGTAGCTCTAAACCTGCGAGACATACGTTTCCTCCACTCCGTCATAACCTGGAGCTGTCAGTCAAAGCACCGGAACCTCCATCTGAACCAGCGCCACTGTCACCATCTCCCACTCCCTGGCCCCATACAGAGAGGGAGTTCTTTGTAAAAGTGAGTCAACGGAAGAAATATGTGGAAAAATACTGCTGGCAACAAAGATATATCATAGATATCAGACGCAGCGAGAGGAGGGTTCACTGCAAAATATCAGACAGGTTTGATATCAGTCACAGCTTGTCTTTGGTCGTACGATGGTTCTATGTTTGATCTTAGTCCCGGTCTCACTCTGAGAACTGCAACTCAAGATTTTTGTTTACGACTCAAGAAAAAAAAACATGCAGTGGACTGGACACTCGTCTTAAGTTTAAAAAATTTGTATCTTCAACCCTTATCAAACTTATGAGCTCAAATGTTAAATTGTTTGTTTTTAATGCAGTCAATGGTCTTGCACCTTCCTACTTGTGTGAGATTTTGACCCCCCACCAACCCAGCAGAGCTCTACGATCTGCTGGGCAACATCTGCTGAAGGTCCCCCGGTCCCGGAGTAAACAGTGGGGTGTTCGTTCTTTTGCAGTGGCCGGTCCAAAACTCTGGAACTCTTTGTTACGTTCCATCACTGACCTGCCTCTGTTCAAAGCCAAACTTAAAACCTTATTTAGAATGGCTTTTAACACTTAGTGGCCTTGTGACACTTTCTTTATTTTGATGGTGTAATGTGTTTTATTGAACTATTTGTATGATATTTATTGTTTTTTTATCTTGTTTTTAATGTTGTACAGTAGGGGTGTGCAAAATAATCGTCATGACAATGCATCGCCATACTAACTTTCACAATATACTGCATCGATTCTTGATGCCAAAAATCGATTATTATTAATTAATAATTTAATATTTAATAATGTAATATTTAATATTAATTAATTAATTATTAGTTTTTAAAAAAATAAATCCTATGCACTTTTTTCTTTGTGAAAGGGTATTGTTTGTTATGATGGTAGCTACCTCCAAAATGGCAAATGTTTGAACATCATTTTTTGTTTTAGAAAAAATCCTATGCACATTCTATGCACTTTTTTGTTATTGGTTTGGTTTATTTGTTTTTGTTATTCAATAAATTCAGTTATGAATTGAGTTGCTCAGAATTCTGTATCAATTAAAGACACTACCCAGATACACAGCCACTGATATTTAAGTTATCCTCTTTTTTTTTTTGGTACATTTTCACTGAAGTATGTCGAATATATTGCAATGCATCGCAATAATTCAAGTATTGTGATGCATCGTGATAGTATCGCATCGTGGCATATGAATCGTGATCGAATTGAATCGTGATTTCTTTGCCAATACCCACCCCTATTGTACAGCACTTTGGTCGACTTTGGTTATTGGAAGGTGCTATAGAAATAAAACTTGATTGATTGATTGATTGATTGATTGAAATGTGTAATTTTAGGTGGTACAACTTAATAGAACATAAGTTTGTAGTCACCCAATCCCTAGGCCTTGGTGCTTTGATTCCCCTATTGACCCATTGCATTCTTTTATTGGCCTATTTGTATGATATTTATTGTTGTTTTTTTAAATCTTGTTTTTAATGTTGTACAGCACTTTGGTCGACTTTGGTTGTTGGAAGGTGTTATAGAAATAAAGCTTGATTGATTGATTGATTAAAATGTGTAATTTTAGGTGGTACAACTTAATAAAACATAAGTTTGTAGTCACCCAATCCCTAGGCCTTGGTGGTTTGATTCCCCTATTGACCCATTGCATTCTTGTGTGTCTGTGGGCAAGACACTCCATTCACTGTTCTAGTCCCCACATAGACTAATTCTCTTGATCTTCTCTCTTTCGTCGCCTGTAATGACCTAAATGACTCGACATTAGCCTTTGTCTCCTATGTTACTTTGAACCTCAGCTGTATCAGATCTGTATCATGTCACGCTTTATAAACATCACCGGGGGTTTTCTCTAATTGCAATCAGTAAATCATTCAGCAGGCCTTTCTCCACACTTTGCCAGACATGAATTATCAACAAGGTCGGCTCCGGCGCATTTGGGACACGTATCATGATCACACTGCATCGCCATGGATAATTTAGAGCAATACAGTACATCTAACGTTTAGCTCTGTGTTTTGTATAATTAAACTTGGGGCAGTGAGCGGTGTACATTCAAAGGACAGTGTAAGATACTGTCAGCAGATTTGTGCGATAGAGATTTCCTCCGGTAATTCTCTGGAGTCTTGTAGTTCTTGTTACAGTAATGGCTGTTTTAGTTCATTCGTTTCATTCGTTTATTGTGTCCTGGTTTGATCCCAGTTTAGTCCTGATGTAGGATGGGTTTGGTCTTGTTCTAGTCCTGGTCTAGTTCAAGTTTAGTTCCGGTTTTACTCCTAGTTAAGTCCAACACCAGGTTAGATCTGTAGAGAGGCGAGCCTACAATCGGAATGCACTTTTTTTTGTTTTTGCAATAAAACACCTGTAATTGAACAGATGTAACACTGATAATGCCATACATCTGAACATTCCACACAAAGCATTAACACCTCCATGGAGACAGTCGGCAAACCGTCCTCCAGAAAAGCTACATAGGCTACTTCAGACTGCAGCCTGAAGTGACCCAAATCTGATGTTTTTGCCCCTGTGCGACCTGATCTTTTAATGACAGTCTGAACGACACAGATCCGATTTTTTCAAATGCGACCCAGGCCACTTGAAAATGTGGTCCTAAAACCGATACATATCTGATCTTTTGGCATGCGACTTCGGTCTGAACGGCCAGGTTGCATTCTCCGACCTACACGTCATCAACAAACGAGAGTGGTACAAGTAGGCGCTCACAAATGTACACAACGTTCTTCTCGTCATATGAAAATTGTGTATGAAGTCCATGTCAGTGAAGCGGCAAAGCACATAGCAATCCCACCACTCTCAGCATCAACACGTTCTTTTCTACGGACGTTGCTGCCACTGCCCCACAAAACGCCAAGCTCAGAAACCTTGTCCTTCTCAATCTCTTCCTTAAAACAAATAAATTGTACATGTTCTGTCTCTGGTACAACAGCAACTTTAAAATCGCCAGGCGCTCAATGCTCGTGTCCATGTTTAGGCTACTTCCTTAAACACTGAGCACATTCGCTGCGTGTGACGTTGTCGTGTCCTAAAAGGCGCGTGCGGGACACTTTTGCAGCGTTTAAACACACTGGAGATCACGTACACGTCACATTTAATTGGAAATGTGAACGACCTCGCAAAAAAAATCGGATTTCACAAAAAAATCCGAATTGAGCATTAAGCCCTGCAGTCTGAACGTAGCCATAGAGAACCTTTAAGTGTGCTTTAGTATGGAATAAGATTACACCACATCTGACTCCCTCCCTTGAATACAGATTTCACCTAGGGTTCACATTAATATTTATCATTGATTTATGACTTATCTGATCCATGTATTATGTATTAAAGGAAAAGTAACGTTTTTTACAATCTGAGCCTTATTTCGGTAATAAAACAAGTTGTTTTACTCACCCATAGCACTTTGGTGTCATATGGAGCACTTCTAGAGATGTTTTAGATTTGCGATCTCCATAATGTGAGTTCTCGGGGCACATGTTTGCGGTCTCCAAATAACACAAACTTTAGCACTTTTCAAATCATAGAAGCTCGATGTCTTAGTCTACGATTTTGTTTGGTCAAAAGTGACCTGCAATCCGAGATTTAGCCATAGTTTCGAGTAGATGAGTACGCCAGTGCGCATGTGCGGAGTGTGCTCTCAGCTCCCGGGACCCAAACATGAAACGCAAAGCTGTAAACTATGCCTAAATCTCGGATTGCAGGCCACTTTTGATTCAAACGAAATCGTAGACTAAGACATCGAGCTTCTATGATTTGAAAAGTTCTAAAGTTTGTGTTATTGGGAGCCCGCACGGGGCATATTACATGCTCGGGGAATATATTATATGCCCCGAGCTATGGCTAGAAGTCGCGCTAGGCTAACGCAAATCTAAAACATCTCTGGAAGTGCTCCATATGACACCAAAGTGCTATGGGTGAGTAAAACAACTTGTTTTATTACCGAAATAAGGCTCAAATTGTAAAAAAAAAAAAACTTTACTTTTCCTTTAAAAAGTACATCTTTGTAATAACCCAAGACTTTTGTTTTATTTCCAGAGCACTACCCCAGAGGTGCGGGCTATGACGCGAGTGCTGGTGGGGCTGGAGATGTTTCAGTGCAATAGGAGCCCTGGGCAGATGGACTTCTCCCTCCCTGCTCTCTCCACAGTATGTGCTCTGTTGTTTTCTTCTGCTGTGTGGGTTTTACTTTGTTGTCCTGCTGAGGCTGTGCTCCAGATGGTGAAGCAGATGCAGCGTTGGCCAAAGGGACAGGGAAAGCATGTCTGAATCAAAGTCACAACATGTTTTAATACCATCATAAAGCATCAGCTGCTGCTTTGTTACAATCGTTACTCTTTATCTGGAGCTGGAGTTGAACATTATGTTATTGTAACTTCTTTGGTTCTTTTTAAAGACAATACAGTAATGTGTATTTACCTTGGCAAAAGGAGAAATGCAATTTGTCAACTGGACAAAAGTTTATTTAGTTGACGTTTCGCTGCTCATCTAAGCTGCTTCTTCTTCTGGTCAGACGCTGGTGGACACTGCTTATATCTGCCTGAAGGGGGTGTCAACTACAAGGAAATTACTTTGAAACTACCACACCTACTTGTTTACAGATTCTGTTAGTTAGGTGGGCCTATTAAAGGCCCACTGCAGTGGGAGTGTGGGTCTTGTTATCAGAACCATTCAGGGCCATAATGGGTGTTTTCACACCTCTGGGCCTGACCTGCTGCCCTATTGTTTTCTTTGTTTGTTTTGATTTAGGTTTGACGATAGAGTTATCGATGGAAGACAAACGATGTCTAAGACCTCCATTTCTGTTCAAGGAAGGATTCTCTTTCTTGACAAAAATAGCCTCTTTAATTTACCTTGTTGACATGTTTCGGCTGCGAGCTGCAAGCCATCTTCAGAACTGTCACCGGTGTATCAAGGTAAATACACGTTACTGTATTGTCTTTAAAAAGAACTCAAGAAGTTAAAGTATATAAGAAGACAAAATGAACATCTTTGGTGTTATGTTACTGTGATCTTTTTTTGAATGGTGTTGCATTGATTTCTGTTCCACAAACGCCCTTTACAAACAACACCCATGAGTCATTTCAAGGTTAGTGTTGTCACAAAACTACTAAAACTCAATTTTCTTACAAAGGAAATGTTGGTGCTAATTCTGAATGCAATTTGATACTGAACAACACTCTTTTAGATGGTAGAATATCATTTTCAACACAGAATATAGTCGTTTCTTTAAAGAGGGTGTACTATGCCAAATCATTTTTTTAATTTTAATACCATACCATTAATTTTCAACCATAAAAACATTGTTCTCTCATCAAAAACATGCCTGAAGAGGGTTTCAGTGTCATCCATCTGGAGTATGTCTGAGTATTTTAGCGATCTCTCCTGGGATTCTCGCTAAAACCCTCTTTACGTTTAGCTTTAAGATTCTGTGCAATGCTCAACCCACAAACCTACGTCATCCATGCTCCCACATGACAGTTCTCCGTGTACAAGCATGATGCGAAACTACACAGAAACTTAGTAGTTTTATTTGTGGGATGCACCCTGATGTGTTTTGATAGCTCTCTGCAGGGGGAGAGACTCTTGTTTACACAAGAATGCTTACGGGTAAAAATGACTAAATATTTTATCGGGAATGCCTTTTGTTTAGACGGTGACGGAGTTTGGGGGGCTTTGAAGCAATAGTTGAACTTCTTCGTTTGACCACACAATTTTTTTTCGCTACCGGTAGCCATGTTTTGTTTTGCTTTTCGCGGCGCAGATGAGAAGAAGGAAGATTCTACACATGCGCGCGGACATAGTGATAATGTATCACAGCACCACCTAGCCGCCTGGCATGCATACCCAATCGAATTCCTCACACGTTTGCGTCACTGAATGCATGTAGATTTCTTCCCGAAAACGCTCGTCTAAATGTGGAATTAAAAGTGAAGACGTGACGCCACTTTTGCTTCTTCTGTTCAGACCGTCATCATATAAACGTAGCCTAAGATCATCAAGATAATTCATTCTTTATGTGTTTTTATTTTCAGTTTTGATACTTGTTCTAATTTCAATAGTTCATTCAATAGACTCTGAGGGGTGTGTGTGTAGTGCTGAATGTCCATAAAATCTGCACTACATCAGTATTTTTGAAATATGAACGCAGGTGAAGTGGTTTGACTAGCATGGAGTGACGGCTTATCAGAGAGGACGCTAACAACTCAAAGACATACTGTAGGAAATAAGCCTTGTCTTCTGCAGTTATGGCAATACAAGCTCTGATATTTTCATCGTGTGCTTTTAATTTATCACAGACTTATACTAAACTGAGGAAAATGAAGCACAAACTTATCACACTCTTTCTCACGGGGGTCCTAGAAACCGAGCATGCTGGGGGCGTGTGTGGAAAGCTCTTAATTTACCAATGGCACTAGGTCTCTTTAGACTTTATTTTAGCATTTTAGAGACACTTGCAAATGACTATGCAAATTAAGGATTAAGATGGAAATAGAAAAAAAAAACTTCCTACATAAAACGGGATTGATTTTTCATTACAGTTACATTGCTCCTTTTACTCCCATTTCAATGTGATTTACTAACTAATGACGTCCAAAACAAGTTCCTGAAAACATCAAACTTAAGCAATAAATAAGAAGAAGAATCAGGAGACCAGACACATCAAAGGAAAGATCAAAAGGTTGCTAGGCAACATCGCTAGGCAACGTCGCTAGGCAATGCAGAGCAAACACTTTTTTTTTTTTAATCTTTTAATATTACAAGGTACACGATAATACACATTTCAGGCACATAATAGTACATATTTCACCACCACAATAACAGTCACAAAGCACTTCTTTGCACCCTAGAGCAAACACTATAGGGTGCCTAGCACCTACGGTGCTTGGCCCCTAATAAGACGGCACAAGAAATACAGCATTAAAGTTGAATCCTAATTTGCATCCTCGTTTTAATTAAGTGAGAAACTAAAACTGGCCAAACCGTCTGAACCCGTTAGATCTCAGAGGCTCAGCAGGTCCGGGCCTGGGTGGTAATTGGATGGGAGACCGCTGGGAAAATCAGGTGCCACAGGAGGGCGCCAGTCGCAAAAACTGTCATTGTGTCCTTAGGCAAGGCACTTCACCCACATTGCCTTGTATGAAAGTGGTGTGTGTGTGTGAGTGGTGGTGGTCGTAGGGGCTGATGGCGCAGATTGGCAGCCTCGCTTCCGTCAGTTTGACCCAGAGCAGCTGTGGCTACAGTAGAGGTTTACCACCATTAGTCTGGAGTAAATGAATAATGCTCTGTAAAGCGTCCAGAAAAGCGCTATACAAAACTGATGCGTTATTTTTATTATTATTATTATTTAACAATTCTGTCTAAAACAACACAATAAAGTCCAAACAATATTATACAAATGTTCCACTAGAGAGGGCAGCACTACAATGTATTCAAATCTTCTTAAATCTTCCCGATTGCATATAATAGGGCTGTAAAAGTATTAAAAATCTATTGATACTAATCGATACTAAAACAAGTATCAAAACTAGATACTCATTTCAATTCAATTTCAGTTCAATTCATCTTTATTCCGACTCATGGACCATTTTTTAAAACAGACAAGCGACAACACAAATCAATAAACATTTATGTTTTTAAAAGACCCATACCAGTGTCTCCACATATTGGACTAACATCGTATTGCACGTATTGAGTCTCAAATTTGTGAGTCACATTATTATTTCATTGTCTGATTTGTTCAGTCTGCAGATAAAACTGTACATTAAAGTTCTTCGTACAGCTTGTAAAGTGTTCACTCGTGCAGTAACAAACATGTCACTCGCACTCGTCCATTGTGGCTTCCTCAAAAGCACCACAAAACCTCAGTGTAGACACCTGCAGTCTTTGCAAACTGGCTTTTTTGTAATTAAAGGGATAGGTCGGGTTTTTTGATGTGAATCTGTATGGCGTCCCCTTCAGCAGTGTCGTGCATTAACACTGACTTACCCCTGACAGTGTCCTCTGAGCCGAGTTCTGCCCCGGTTCTGGTGCTGACGAAAGTAGGTCCGGCAAGTTAGCCAGGACAGTGAATAAAGCTTGTTTTTCTTCTCAAAACAATATTTGTCCAAAAAGTGATATATTTGCGTCACAAAACAGTTGCCCACGAAAAAGTCAGAAGTCATAATCGCTTGGTGCCATTTTCTCTCGAGTCCCATCACTGCGCGCCTATTATTATTATTAGCCTGTTCACTTGTGAACATCGCCACTTACAAGTGATATTGATATTGTTTTGAGAAGAAAACAAGCTTTATTAACTGTCCTGGCTAATTTGCCGGACCTACTTTCGTCAGCTCCAGAACCGGGGCAGAACTCGGCTCAGAGGACACTGTCAGGGGTAAGCCAGTGTTAATGCACGACACTGCTGAAGGGGACGCTATACAGATTCACATCAAAAAACCTGAACTATCCCTTTAATCCAGAGGTGGGCTGTGTACAGTGGTGTACAATATGATTTAAACAATAACAACTTTACATAATTTGTACAAAAGCCAAACTTGCACATAAGAGTATTTGCCTGGCCATAGAACATCCTACACTGTCTATACATCACCATCATCATCCTTCATGTCCGCAGTGATGACATGCCCAAGATATTTAATTTTTGTTGTAACAGTCCACACAACATTGGACAGGCAGAAGTCAGGATCTCTCATGTGCTTATCTTCTCTGGTCCTACAGATCTTGACCAGACTCTTGGCTGCATTAAACTTTATATCGTGCTTCCACACCATAAGCTGAACAGATGTTGAGTACCTGCTGGAGATCAGCCGTGCTCGGACTAAAAACAACCAGGTCATCTGCATACATTAAATGATTCACAACAACTTTTCCAGCCACACAACCAGTTTTCCATGTTTTAAGCTTTGTTGACAGTTCGTCCAGATACAAATTGAATAAAATTAATAAAATTTGAGCAGGTATCGATACTAAAAAAAAGTCATATTCAGAAATGAACCTTAATAATGAACTAATAAATAACCTAATGAACCTGAATAACTGAAGAATAATCTTGAGCTGTACAAAGAACCACTATGGACCACAGAACCTACAGAACCTATACCTAGACAACTGAGGGATTACACAGATATAAAGTTGCATGGTTATATAAGAAAGTACTGTGATTTAATGTTGAAATTTTCATTGTGGTCTTGGAATCGGTATTGAGCATCAAATCTGTTCCTTAGTATTGAAATCAAGTTTGAATTTTTAGTATAGTGAGAACTCCACAAATTGCATGTTTGGTATTGCAATATATCTTTCTTCCCACATTTGAAAATAAGCAAACTTTTATCAAATTAAAACCAGTAGTCGAGTTGTAAAATGAAACCAGGGGGGATGGTGAAATTTTTCACCTGGGGGAAGGGGCCATATAATCATTCAATAATTCAATAATACACAGGATATATGTTATCACACACATACACACACACACACCTTAGTCCTGGTTTAGTCTTGGTTTAGTCCTGGTTTAGTCCCGGTTTAGTCCTGGCTTACTCCTGGTTTAGACCTGGTTTAGACCTGGTTTAGACCTGGTTTAGTCCTGGTTTAGTCTTGGTTTGGACCTGGTTTAGTTTTGGTTTAGTCCCGGTTTAGTCCTGGTTTAGTCCTGGTTTAGACCCGGTTTAGATCTGGTTTAGTCTTGGCTTAGTCCTGGTTTGGACCTGGTTTAGTCCTGGTTTAAACCTGGTTTAGTCTTGGTTTAGTCCTGGTTTAGTGCCGAAATAGATGCAGAAATAATCTGATAATATGACTCACCCATAAGAATGCGGTCAGCTCCATTCTAACAGTTTGCCGTGTTGTCTTTAATAATCCGGAGCTCCGGAGAAAAGGACATAATCCCGAACGTATCCTGTGTCCCGAGGCGAGAGTTCCTTCTTACGTAGCATTAACGTAGGAAGTTAAGGATTCTTCCTCTCTTGGAAATGCCGCGTAAATATCAGGCTCACAGCTGATCGGCGAACAGGCGCAAACACAACAGCGGCAATCGTCATGATTGGCGGGAGCGCGTATCGGTGCGTAATTATGCTGCAACATGATTGGAAGCTGGAGCGCAGTTCGGCCTATGATAGGCTCTTGGGCACTGGCCATTTTGACTTAAAAACGGCGAAATTTGCCAAAAGTTTAGGGATTTTCATGCCTGATTGATAAAATGCCATAATGGATGGAAGAAGGGATGCCCGTTTTAGAAGAGGGATGATGTTGACTATTTTTTCCCACAGGGGGGATGCCATTCCCCCCCATCCCCCCTCAACTCGAGTACTTATTAAAACTAAATAAAATACTCAAAGCTATCTGCATTGTACAAGATTTAGTCGGTAAACACTGTTTCATATTTTGTTTTCTTTCCCCAGCCTCTGAAATAAAATGAAGCCCAGATATTTTTCCAAGTTGCATAGCTCCAACAACTGACAACAAAACAGTCATACCACAGTTTGCTGGAAAACCACAGCTCTATGTATCTATCTTTAATCCCAAGCAACAACAAAACACAGCGTTCAGTGTAGTAAGAAGTGGATGCTGATAGGCACATCTCAAAAAAACTTGAACGCTTGTTTTGTGGCCAAGAATGAAGAATTAGAAGTTATATTTCTTTCATCATCCAAGTTATAAAACGGCAACGAGATGGTGGATTGTGTACATAAACAGAAGCACTTCATGAAGCCTCATTAACGCTGACATAAAGGCAGCCCGCTATAGCATAAAGAAGAATATGGACGATTATGGAGCAGATCGTGCACAGGGAGCAGGCGAAATCTATATTTTCTACTCTTAACTGCACTGCTGTAAGTCTGGTTTGTGATGCTTTTATGAGCAAAGTTTCATAGTATTTAGCATTTTTATTTGATTTCAGTCGTCAAATGTGTTGGGGTTCTGTTGTTTCCTTGGGCAAGACACTTCATCCAGTGTTCTAGTTCTAAACAGACACAGCTCCTTTTACTTCCATTTCAGTGTTTTACTAACTACTGATATCCAAAACAAGTTTCTGAAAACATCAAACATGAGGTCTCTCTCTTAAGCAATAACCAAAACTGCAGAAGAACTACACCATCATTAATTAAAGTTGTATTCTAAGGGCAACTTTTAATGAAATTTGAAGTTTGGCTATTCAATTTCCATAAGGGTCATTTGCAGCCAATCATTAAACAGTTCTGTCTAAAACAACACAATAAAGTCAAAATTGTGAGTTTGTTTCAATCCTAAATCCTAAATCAATAAAGGCCTTGTGTAGTGTTTAGCATATGAATATGAAGTTTGCACTGTGCCAACACTTGTGTTTTTCTGATCTGCTCTTTATTGTGTCCAATTTTAGATTTTTTTTTTCCACAGAGTTCACTTGTAATAATATTGTAACTATGGGGGAAAATCAATATGATGACATGATTAGCAGGTGCTTAAAATGCAAAAAAGTAATATATAGATAAGTTATAATTATTGGAAGATTTGGGTTCAAAAAGAAATCTGCAAATGGTATTAGTGCACAGCATAACTTTTCTGCAGGGCACCTCTTCAGAGATCTGGCTTGTAACTTGGTCAGGTCTCACCTGCTTGTCTCCATGGAGTTATACAAGATTAATGTCAAAACAACAGAGGGAGTCAGAGTTAAGCCTTCTTTAGAGGTTTTCTTGTTGTGTGTCCAGAGTTCACCTGTTTCCCCTGGACACTGCTGTAATGCCTGGGCAACAGGACAGAAAGGAGGGACACTTTTGTCCTGAGGGCTATTATTCACCTCAAACTGCCCTGTTGAGCTGCACTTAGACTTTTGTTTTAGCTTTTCTATTATTATTAGAGCTGTCAGTTTAACGCGTTAATCAGATTAATTAATTACACTGCAAATTAACACGTGATAAAAATTAACGCAATTAATTATGAGCGGCAATTCAATGCGCGCATATTATAAATTTGGCGTGCGGCGAGCAAATCGCTGCCAGGGCCTTTGAATGGCAAGTTTATTTATAAAATGAACGAAGACGGGATGATCAACATGAACGCCGTGATTTGTAAGTTTTGTAAAAAAGAATTGTCCGATCACCAAAGCTGCTCCAGCCTGACGGATCATTTGAACGATAAACACGTCCCGACAAGTTTCATTGGTGATAGAGCGAGCGTGACCACACTTCAACAAAACACCAAATCACGCTCACAGAATTTGGGAAACGAATGAGCAAAGCGACCACAGAAAAACTGACTCTCTCTCAATTTCTCTATCTTAATCTCCCTCTCTCTCTTAATCTTCCTCTCTGTCAATCTCTCTCTCTCTTAAAGGAAAAGTAAAGTTTTTTACAATTTGAGCCTTATTTCGGTAATAAAACAAGTTGTTTTACTCACCCATAGCACTTTGGTGTCATATGGAGCACTTCCAGAGATGTTTTAGATTTGCGTTAGCCTAGCGCAATTTCTAGCCATAGCTCGGGGCATATAATGTATTCCCCGAGCATGTAATATGCCCCGTACGGTCTCCAAATAACACAAACTTTAGCACTTTTCAAATCATAGAAGCTTGATCTCTTAGTCTACGATTTCATTTGAGTCAAAAGTGGCCTGTAATCCGAGATTTAGCCATAGTTTACAGCTTTGCGTTTCATGTTTAGGTCCCGGGAGCTGAGAGAACACTCCGCACATGCGCACTGGCGTCCTCATCTACTCGAAACTATGGCTAAATCTCGGATTACAGGCCACTTTTGACCAAACGAAATCGTAGACTAAGACATCGAGCTTCTATGATTTGAAAAGTGCTAAAGTTTGTGTTATTTGGAGACCGCAAACATGTGCCCCGAGAACTCACATTATGGAGATCGCAAATCTAAAACATCTCTGGAAGTGCTCCATATGACACCAAAGTGCTATGGGTGAGTAAAACAACTTGTTTTATTACCGAAATAAGGCTCAGATTGTAAAAAACGTTAATTCTCTTTTAATCTCCCTCTCTCTCAATCTCTCTCTCACTCTCTCTCAATCTCTCTCACTCTCTCAATCTCCCTCTCTCTTAATCTCTCTCTCTTAATCTCCCTCTCTCTCAATCTCTCACTCTCTCAATCCCCCTCTCTCTTAATCTCTCTCTCAGTCTCTCTCTCTTGATCTCTCTCACTCTCTCTCTCAATCTCTCTCTCTCAATCTCTCTCTCTTAATCTCCCTCTCTCTCAATCTCTCTCTCTCCCTCTCTCTCAATCTCTCTCTCTCTCTCTCTCTCATTAGATTAAAATGTGATTAATTTGATTAATTAAATACAAATCCTGTAATTAGATTAATTTTTAATCGCCTGACAGCACTAATTATTATTACATTTTATTGCTCAGTGTGCATAGATCACTCCTCTGGGAGAAATTATGTGATACTGATTGATTGACTGATTGATTAACTGATTGATTGTTGACAACATGCATCCAGATTTAAACTTGACTGGATTTCAAAATACATTAACCTTGTCACTGCCAGTGTTTTATTTGTTGTATTGCACTTCTGTTTTTAGTGACATTTGGGTCTGATTTGTGTCTCTCCACGTCTCCTCTGCTCGTCCTCTTTTCTCTCTAATGTCTTACCTAATTCACTCCTCTTTCTTTGTTGTTCTCTGATCCCGTTTTTGCATGTTTTCACCCTGATTGCCTCATCTCTCCTTTTCGCCTTTTCATTACGCACGTTCTCTCCCTCCTCTCTCCTCCCACACCTGCCCACCCAATTCTCTCCTTCTCTTTATCTATTCTTTTTCCCATTCTGTTTCTCTCCTCCTTCCTTATTTCATTCCTCTCTCTCCTCTTGTCACTGTCTTTCTCTTTTTTTCTCTATTTCATTCTTTCTTTACACTCCCCCCCCTCCTCTCCTACCTCATTCTCTCTTCTGCCTCCTCCCTATCTCTATCTCTATCTCTCTTTATCAACCCTTTTTCCTTCCCCTCTTTCTTTACTTTTAATCCCTCTCTTTTTCATGCATTCCTCTCTCCCTCTTCACTCACCCACAAACCTTTCTCTTTCTCGCTCTTCTGCATCTCTTTCTTCCTGTCATCCCTCTACTTATCTTTCCCTGCCCACTCTCTCTCTCTATGCATGTATCACTTCCTTTCTGTTTATCTCTCTCTCTCTCTCATCCCTCCTCCTTTTTTTCTTTCTATCCTCTCTTCTCTTCCTTTCTCCCCCTTTCTCCCTATCCTCTCTCCATCTCCTCACCCTCCCTTTGTTTTTTCATCTGTCTCTCTTCTCTCTCCCTCCTATCCCCCTCTCTCCTCTCTCTCTCTCTCCCCCTCTCTTCCTATCCTCTTTTTCCACCTCCTCTTCCTCCCTCTATCTCTTCTTCTGTCCCTCTTCTCTCCCCCTCTTTGTTCCTCCCCCACTTCCTCCCATCCCCCTCTCCATCCATCTCCCTCCCTCCCTCCCTCCTTCTCTCTCTCTCTCTCCCTCTTCCTATCCTCTCTCTCCACCTCCCCTTCCTCCCTCTGTCTCTTCATCTGTCTCTCTTCTCTCCCCCTCTTTGCCCTTCCCCTCTCTCTCTCTCTCGCCCCCTCCCTCTCTCTCCCTCCCTGTCCTCTTCCCCTCCCTCCCACCCCCATCCCACCCCCCTACCCCCCTCAGTTGTTCTCTGTGGCGTGTGAGTGCAGTTGGCCTGACTCGGTGGTGGAGCTGCAGGTGTGGGTCCAGCTGTCGTTCTTCTGTCACGAGGCTGAAGACCACGGTCTGGTCCTGAGCTGCTCCGACAGAGCCCTCCGTCTGAAGCACCCGGCAGCCAAGGGGCTCAGCAGCGCCCCCTACGCCCTGTACGTCTGTGATTATCACTCCTCTACACACATACAGGGAATACTGGAGCTCGGTAGTTTTCATTTTGTACTATTTGATGACGTCGTACTCCAGGTGGGGGTAAGGGACACTTATATCTAGTGACATTCTACTTTGTCATGAAATACCCAAGAGCCCAAATATTGACCCTGGTCATTTCTATTAGTAGGTCACTTTATCACAACAACATTTGGGGTTTAACAACATTCATTTCTGCTGCCCTCATCTGTAGGATCATTATTATTACAGTATATCATTTTATTATTTGCCTGTAAAATGTTGTGGTGTCATTTTAAACACAGTAGGTGTCATTTTGTTTTCCCCCTCTCTCTCCTCCCCTCTAATTCTCTCTCTCCTCCCCTCTAATTCTCTCTCTTTCCTTCCCTCTAATTCTCTCTCTCTCTCCTTCCCTCTAATTCTCTTTCTCCTCTCTAATTCTCTCTCTCTCTCCTCCTCTCTAATTCTCTCTCTCTACTCCTCTCTAATTCTCTTTCTCTTCTCCCCTCTAATTCTCTCTCGCCTCCTCTAATTCTCTCTCTCCTCCTCTCTACTTCTCTCTCTCTCCTCCTCTCTAATTCTCTCTCTCCTCCTCTCTAATTCTCTCTCTCTTCTCCCCTCTAATTCTCTCTCTCCTCCCCTCTAATTCTCTCTCTCCTCCTCTCTAATTCTCTCTCTCCTCCTCTCTAATTCTCTCTCTCCTCCTCTCTAATTCTCTCTCTTCTCCCCTCTAATTCTCTCACCTCCTCTCTAATTCTCTCTCTCTCCTCCTCTCTAATTCTCTCATTCTTCTCCCCTCTAATTCTCTCTCTCCTCCCCTCCTCTAATTCTCTCTCTCCTCCTCTCTAATTCTCTCTCTCTCCTCCTCTCTAATTGTCTCTCTCTTCTCCCCTCTAATTCTCTCTCTCCTCCCCTCTAATTCTCTCTCTTTCCTTCCCTCTAATTCTCTCTCTTCTCCCCTCTAATTCTCTCTTTCCTTCCCTCTAATTCTCTCTCTCTCCTTCCCTCTAATTCTCTCTCCCCACAATTCTCTCCTCCCCTCTAATTCTCTCTCTCCTCCCTTCCAGTTCTCTCTCCTCCCCTCTAATTCTCTCTCTCAGTCCTCCCTTCTAATTCTCTCTCTCTCCTCCCCTCTAATTCTCTCTCTCCTCCTCTCTAATGCTCTCTCTCTCCTCCTCTCTATTTCTCTCTCTCTCTCCTCCCCTCTAATTCTCTCTCTCTTCCATTTTCACCTCCTCTCTCAATTTGTCCCTTCCTACCTCTTCAGCCTTCCCTTCTCTCCACTACCCTCTCTCTCTCTCTTTCCTCTCTCTCTTCCCAGTCATACTCTTTCTTCCTTGAGCTCTCTCTTTTCAGTCCCCTCTCTCCCTTCCTCCCTCCTGTCTCCTCTCTCACTTCATGCATCCTTCTCTCCTCTTCCCTCCCTCCTCCCTCTGTACTGTAAACATACAGGAGACACGTATAGTGTTTGTTTCTTGTCGTTCCTACATTTTAAAGGTGAAAATCACATAAACATGAAGCAGGGCTGTTTTACTTTGCATTTAAGCCGAGCAGGATTTAAACTACAAAATATGTGATTAACAAGTGACATCTGGTGTATGACATTGAGCATTGCAGCTGAATTTATGTAATCAGATTTTATTCCTGAAACTTTTAAACCCTTAAAATGAAAGTACAAAAAAGTTGTTTTTTTTTTTTTACTTGAGCTCTTTGAAATGACTTGTATTTATATTTATAACTGAATACCTTTTTGGTTAATCAATTGATCTAATCTTTAAGTCAAAGATGCACTATGTAACTTTCTGGTGGAGGGTACACCACCTGTTCCTCCATGGAGATATATTTACTTTGTCTGTAATATTCCACAGTATAGCATTAAACGCCTATCTTGCAGTTATACAATGCGAGATGTATGGTGTGCGAGGAAGCAGAAGAAGAAGAAGAAGAAGAAGTGACTTTATTGATCTCACACTGGAGAAATTCTTCTCTGCATTTTAACCCATCCTATATATATATATACATATATTAGGAGCAGTGGGCAGCACACATTAGGGTGCCCGGGGACCATCTCCATGATCTTCTTGCTTCGGTTTGGTCAGGACCTAAGCTGGAGGTACCTATGGTAGGTGTTTTGGGTTGATGGGGGAAACCGGAGTGCCCGGAGAGAACCCACCCAGACACGGGGAGAAACATGCAAACTCCACACAGAAAGGCCCAGGCGACCCGGGGATCGAACCCGGAACCTTCTTGCTGTGAAGCAAGAGCGCTAACCACTCAGCTACCGTGCCGCCAAGAAGCGAGGCAAGCGTGGAGGTTTCAGAGTTAGGCCAGCGGCTGGCCTGCACCGGCCGGCTATTCCATCTATTCTCCTCGCCAACGTGCAGTCTCTGGACAATAAAATGGACTATATCAGACTGCGGTCTGCCCAGCGCGACGTGAGGGACTGCTGTGTTTTTGTTTTTACGGAAACATGGTTACACGGAAATATCCCGGACTCAGTGGTGCGCTTTTCTAACCAGAGGAAACAACATTTTGGACATGGTTTATACACCACACAAAGGAGCATACAAGGCTTCCTCCCTCCCCCACATAGGCCTCTCTGACAACATCTCTGTTCTTCTCAGACCGGCATACAGACCCCGGGTGAAAGTCTCCAAACCGGTTCTGAAGCAGATTCAGGTGTGACCAGAGGGGGCCTCGTCTGCACTACAGCACTGCCTCGGTACAACAGACTGGGCAGTGTTCAAACAGGCCGCCACACACACCCTCCACACGGACATTGAGGACTACGCAGACACTGTGACCTCCTACATCACCAAATGCATTGGTGATGTCACACACACCAGGTCCATCATCACCAGGGCTAACCAGAAGCCATGGCTGACAGGGGAGGTTCACAGACTGTTGAGAGCCAGGAACGCTGGGGATGTCACACATCTGAAGGCAGCGAGAACCAACCTGTCCCGTAGCATCAGGAAAGCCAAACACAATTACATATGGAAAATAACCAGACATTTTAAAGACGGCAGGGACACACGGAGTCAGTGGCAGGGCATCCAGTACATCATGGACTACAAACCCTCGCCACAGACCTGTGACAGCAACATCACCCTGCTCAACGACCTCAACAGCTTCTTTGCACGGTTTGAGGCACAAAACAACACCTGGCCACAGAAAACACCTGGCCACAGAAAACTCCACCTCCCTACGAGAACACTCTCCAGGATCAACACTCGCAAAGCTGCAGGCCCGGACAACATTCCCGGTCATGTGTTGAAGGACTGCGCAGAGGAGATCAAGGATGTCTTTACTGACATCTTTAATGCTTCTCTGAGCCAGGCTGTCGTTCCCTCCTGCTTCAAAACCACCACCATCGTTCCTGTGCCAAAGAATCCCAGTCCAGACACTTTTAATGACTATCGCCTTGTTGCACTGACCCCCATCATCATGAAGTGCTTTGAACGGCTAGTCATGGCACACATTAAATCCATGCACATTTTTGATGCACACTGCACATTTTTGGACATCTGTAAATAGGTATTTATTCTGTTGCACTGCTTTCAGATTTTAGATTTTAGATTTAGATTTTTGTCTGAGATAGTTTTTGTTTTGTTTCCTCTTTATATTGTACTTTATTTTGTACACTGTCTTTTTGCATTACTTGGCCAGAGAGAAAAACGAAATTTCGATTCACTCTATGTTGAACACATATAGCAGAATTGACAATAAAGCTGACTTTGATCTTTGATCTTTGATACAGCTACAGTTATTTTTAGTACTGAACCGTACCTTGAAAAACATGCTTTCTTACTCCACAGATCCGACCTGTAATGTGGCCAAGTTTAATGGTAAACTATGGAATATTCCAAGCTAAGCTATAATATCTTCATGGACACCAGCAGTTTGCGAACATTCCACCAGAAACGTTGCACACTGCACCTTAAATAGCTCATGACATTGTTTTCTTGTCTTTAGGTACGATGATTGTGCAGTGAGTGAGATGATGAGCAAAGATTCCTTTTTGAGAGGTTTAAGTTTGGCCCAGGAATCGTACGGTGACGTCACCAAATACAGAGAGGGCCTGGATCTGCTCCTGTCCAGTGTCAGGTACTGTCTCCAGCATATTAAAGTGCATATGACGGGTTTTCATGTTGCTCTTGGTTATTATTACTTGGTTTGGTCCCTGTGTTAAATGTTTATCGTAGTTTTACATCAGTTAAGTGGCAGTTTGTGGAAAAAGTACAAAAATAGAGGAAATGGCACTGTGTTCTAAAACAACATACCTCCACCTATGTCACCAAAATGCAGAGACAATTTACATGCAGGTACATATTTTTCTGACAGTTTCAACTTTCATTTAACAATTTTTTTATTTATTTTTATTAATTGAATCATTACTATTGTACAGTTTTGGCCCTTGTTAGCATTTTGGTTGCTAAGTAACAGGAAGTATCTCTACATATGCTGTAATCGTAGTAAAAGTACAGTGATACTGATTATATTTTAGAGGAATGAGTGCTCACATGAACCTTATCAGTCTGTAAAACATGTATTTTAAATCATACTTTAAAGTGACATCGTGTTGGGAGTGTTCTACATGCATCTCTACTGGCAGAATGTTCGGCAGTTACTCAATGCAGATACAGTATTAGCAAAAGGTTTTAAGAAAGCTCAAAGCTCAGCAAACAATAGAAAATGTATTTAAACAACACATTTTCAGGAACCTGTGATCAATACGAGGGCTCATGGTCCTGTTTGATTTTCAACAAAAATGTAAGAGTGACTAACTGAAAAAAACGTTGACTGTAATTTTATGTGTAAGAGACTTGTTTAAGAACACAAACCAGCTCTTTTCTGGTCAGATTGTGTAAAATTTAAAATTCAGGATTCAAAGCTTTTATTGTCATATGCACAGTAAAGAAACACGTTTCCTTGTACAATGAAATTCTTACTTTGCTGCCCACTCTGGATGCCAAGAGCAAAAAAATGAAAATAGATAAATAAGATAAAGAGAAGCATGTAAAAAAGTATAATCAATAGAAACAATCTTTACAGAATATACACTATGAAAAATATAGGCTAGGTGCTATGTACATATTTACAGATAATGTGCAACATTGGTTTTATGTGCAACTGTCAGTCGTAAAAACGGGGTGTAAACATTGTTGATATAGTGCAAACAGGAAGTGTAAACATGGTTGATATAGTGCAAACAGGAAATGTAAACATTCGAGCAGTTACATGTGCAGCTGTAATCTGACAGATTATTTTAACAGTTGGTCAATAATAGTGCAAATTACTCATGTGCAAAGTATCGGTCAATCAATGTCCAGGAGGGGGGGGGGGGTATTGCCCAGCGGTTTAAGAGTCTGATAGCAGTTGGGAAGAAAGAGTTCTTAAGTCTAGTAGTCCTGCTTTTCACACTTCTGTACCTCCGGCCTGAAGGTAGGAGTGTGAATAGTCCATGTTGGGGGTGGGTGGGGTCTTTGATGATGGAGGCAGCTCTCTTGCGGACTCTGCGATGGTAGATGCTCTGCAAATAAAACTCAGATTAAGTCTAACTTGAGTAACAGAGCTTCTAACAGAAAAGTGTTTTCAGTTAGCTTCACACCTCCAGGGAATATTGAAGACATCAGCTGAAAAGTCTCTGTGTTCCTGTGCAGATACGCAGATAAGACTGGGAGCTGGAGTCTGTGTGTTGCTGCTGCCACACATTACTGGAACACTTGTCTCCCTGTGGCTGGGACCCCTGAGGAGAGAGCGCTGCTGCAGAACCCTCTGGAGACCATCCTGAAGGCTCTACACAACACACACAGCAAACACACAGTATGGAGCTTATATATTATTTAATGTTTGTAAATCCCATAGGTACTTTTATATACATAGCATGTTTTGCTTTGGGTGGTAAACACAAAAACACACGCTGTACATCATATGTTTCGCTACCAACATTCGTGCGTATTTGCTTTGAGCTATAAATATTACATGTATTGCCTCTAATTCATGTTAATTGAATAAGCAGAAACTGTACGCTGTTTGATCAATTTATTTTTTAGCATGTTTATTCACTAAGTGGGAGAGAGTAAAGATCATGTAGGGGGTTCTACTACACTGCTACAACTGCTACGACTACTACTGCTACTTTGCCTGGGATCCAAAATACAGTACTAACTTCTCCAATTATTTACAAAAATGTGAGTTCACCCGACGCTGGTCATCTCCCCATGTTCAGATGGGCTTGATTGACAGGTGGATTAGCCAATCAAGAAAATGGTCCATCCGTAATTTAAAAAAACTGAGATGAGGGAAGTTTAATTTTGGTCTAAGACTGCGTCCCGTTGCTCTGTCTTACCGCTTCCCCTTTATCTACGTCTTTGTCTTGCCCCTCGATAACGAGCTGAGAGGGCTCGGGGTACGAATGTTCCCCTAAGAAATGGAACACCACTCGATTCCCGTTTGCGTCATCATCCCTTGCCTCTACCTGGCTGCTACATCTACAGAGGCGACTATAATTGACGCAAACAAACGTAAACAAATGTCAAGGATTATTGCGTACCTCAGCTCGACAAAAAAACTAACTTGTTTATACATGAAAGTTCGATGAAAATGGTAACGTCGGCTAAAAAGACATCACTACAATTCAACCCGCAACAACAGTTCACTAAAAGTAACGTAGAACATAAACATCATAGTTGTAAACCATGCAAAATTGTTAATCGATAATTACAACTGCTGAAAATACATTTCTGAGACTCCTTGGCTGGTCGATGTGACGCTGCCATCCTGATCCCAAAACCTGCCTGAGCTTGTAGGCGTACCCCTTCATATCGAGTCTGGTCGAGAGTTTACTTCGTTTCAAGGAGTATGTAGCCCGAGGTCGTGGCCCGAGCCCTTGATCAAAATTAGAATCGGAACACCACTTGCCCTCGCATGAACGCGCAAAAACAAGGGGTAGGGGTAAGACGAAGGGGTAAGACAGAGAAATGGGAAGCAGCCCAAGTGATGTGTGACCAGTGAGCTCCTTCATTTCACACGTGTCGCTGAAATCAATGTACCGTATTTGACTGCACAGTTCTGTTTGAATCTGACTCTAAGCGAGACGGAAGGAGTGGTGACCAGACTGATATCCCGCTGTATTAAAAACTACTACTAATACTACTACTTTTACGACTGGCTATTATTAGCAAAAGGGTAATGGTACACATTGAAAATCATACCAAGTACTTCTAAAATTCATTAGTTTACAACCATAAGATTTATCGTTTTTTGAGATTTACTAATTTACATACTAGCAAGTGGTTAATTCAGTGTAAATCTGTTTGTTTGTTTGTTTTTTTAGCCCTTATTAATGTCCTTTTCTGCATATCCTTATTCTGCTGCTAACATAGATATATTACTAAACTGCTTAAAGATTTACTGTAATAATATAGCTTTTTATTTTCAGTTATGAAGTCGTTAATACTCACATACATTGCAGTAATTCAAATGCAGGTCCTCTTTCAGTAATTCCAGTCATTTGATTCTCTGATTTTTCATTATACTCTGCTACTGAAGCACTACTTAACTCCCACGTCCCTGTTAACCTTATGCATTTATTAAGTTAATTTACCCTGATAGTCTGAGCTTAATATGACAAGTCCAGCTCTGAAACAATAGCACATCTCCTTCCTCTCTTCTTCTCTGCTTTGAAGGTGTCTCTCTATGTGATGTGCAGTAAACCTGATGTAAACCTTGTTAGCAGGAGAAGGTGGTCTCCAGACAGCAGCAGTACAAAGACTTTCACTTGTCCCTTCTGCTTTGGGAAATGCTCAGTCCCTTTCCAATTACAGCCTTCTCAGCGAAGACCGCCAATGCTCTTATCAAAGCCTTAAACTTGTCCAAATCTTTACTGTTTACTTCTCCGCACTTCGCTGGTAAACAACAATACAGAAGTGCCAAAAACAAAGACTTTTTTAAAAAGTATTTCTTATTGCAAATGTTACTAAAGGAGCAGGAGTGGGCAATATTGACTTCAAATGAATAATTATTGAGTGTTTGATTGTCATCCATGAGAAGAAATGGAAAGTTTGCGTGTAGAGAGTAAAGACATTTAAACAGGCTCCGACATTGACATTTAAGAAACACATTAAGCACCTCACAAAAACTGTTAATTTTAACTTAGTGCATTTTAGACAGGCAAGATCCTTTATGACTCTATATGCAGCACAAATGTTTTTTTTATACAAAATCAGTATCAGAACTGAAAGTGCATCTCTGCATTTTTGATTCCACCGTGATGCTATTTTGGAAAATAGAATGTCAGTTTTAGCGCACTAGTTCTAACACAGATCAAGATTATTCATACTTGCTCGTAGTTCACATGGAAACTGGAACTAAACCCATTCCTTAACCTGGATTAGACCAAGACTAGAACTGGACCAAACCAAGTCAAGACTACATCAGTACTGAAGAATCTTGCTTATCTTGACCTGCATCATCAGTTACAAATACATAGTCAGACTGGACTGCACTAGATTAGAAGTATTCATGTCTCTGGGTGCTGGGTCTCTGGGTGGTGGAACCATACTTTTTTTTTTTAATACTAGTTTTAGTGTTGATTTATATCTATTTATTTTGTATTTATTTATAATTTATTTAATAGGGACAGTGCATATTAATGAACATCTACAGCATTGCAGTGTAAATATGCCAGATTATAGCAAAAATGCTCATTTCCATTTCCATCTGTAGTCCCTGGGCAGGTGACACCACAGCAAAAACAACAAAAACAAGTGACAATAGCAGCAGGTAAACATTAAAAGTGTCTACAAGTCTGGTTTTCCTTTGGCCGCTGTTTCAAGTGTGATTTAAAGTGTCCAGTGTTGGAGTCTTTCTTATTGATGATGGGAGAGCAAACTTAGAGCCTCTGACTGAGAGACACTTTTCTGAATGTAGAGCATCTGTGTGGGACCTCACGGTTCCCCCGGGGTCTGTGCGGGACCTCACAGTTCCCAAAACTGCAAAACGTTATATGTAAAACATCCATATTTGAAATGAACAAAATTATTAAAATTAAATAAGTTATACTTGTCTAAAATAGTGCAGTGGTGAACTCAGAATGGTTTCTTGTCCAATATTTTCACAGCTTTTTAAAAAACTGATTAAACTGGTTTGAATGTTGTGTCAATGTGGTTTTGCAGATCTCTATATGAGACAGAGTCATGGAGTGTAAAAACTACATATAGAGTCATAAAGGATCTTGTCTGTCTAAAATTCACTAAGTTAAAATTAACAGTTTTTCTGAGGTGCTTAATGTGTTTTTTAAATGTCAATGTCGGGTCTGTGTATGTTTATGTATTGATTGTTAACAACCTTAATATAAGTATTGATTATTCAAGTCTGGTGATGAAGACGGTTAAGTAATCTTGGTTGTGCGTCATACTGATTGTGCATCCTGCGCAAATAAAATCATTTGACACAAACAAGAAGGGCAAATTTTCATCTCTATATTTTTTATTCTCATAATTCAATAATCACGTCATACTTTTGGTTGAGGTTCAAAAGTTTGTGTAGGTTACGTCTTTTTTTTTTTGGAAGAACACAATTTTCCCTCAAAGCAGCAAATTTTATCTTGTGCACTATATATTTACACTTCACAGGAAATTTGTATTTCTACATTTTGTTTTTGTTTTTTTAATACATTTTCGTTAATGATGAAAAAGATGAAAAATGATGCGTACTGCTTCTGGAGAAGTTGTAGGCATACATCTCCAGAGACGCACCTATGGACAGCTCATAGGCCAGGGGGATAAACAGTTGTACAAATGTGAAACAGCTCATTTCAAATCTATAATTAATGTCAGTTTGTATGGGAATTTGCCTGGTTCTTTTTACAAACTTGACTCCACTTTCCAGCATCGCTCTTAGGCTTTGCTTGCGTCTCTGTGGGCCTGATGTAATTTCTGTACTGGATTTGATCTTCCCACAGATGCTACACAGTTGTATTAATTTTATGAAAACTACCCTTGTGAAACATGGCTACCAGTTACCATCATTGACATTTCTTAATCTATTTTATTTCAGAAGCAGAATAAAATTACTTCGGAATCTTCAACTGACAAAGCGGAAGAAATGAGTGAGTACATACCAGAGGTGTGGACTCGAGTTATGTGACTTCGACTCGAGTCAGACTCGAGTCATGAATTTGATAACTTTAGACTCGACTCGACAAAATGTACAAACACTTGCAACTCGACTTGGACTTCAATATCAATAACTCGTGACTTCATTTGGACTTAGGCCTTTTGACTTGTGATGACTTGCTACGTCCAATGAAAAAAAAACAACTCTAAAAGTATGTTGATAAGGACCGCACTCGTTGTACTTGTGAATCTGCGAAAATGTATGGAAAGAGCATGTGCGCGGCTTGCACAACATCCAATCACAGTAGATCTACGTTGCTTTCATTCGACCGCATCCAAGGCAAATTGCACAACAAATGAAGCATCCACGCGCCAGTTTGCAAAATGATGCCGAAGGTGATTTCGTTATAAGGTTATAAAAACTACGAAGTTGTCAAAAAAAAATGAACAGCAATATGCAGAACGTGTGGGTCAAAGATTACAGACGGAGCTTCCACAACGTCCAATTTTGTTCGGCATCTGAAGCTTTTCTAATGTTATTTGATATGTTATTTGATATGGTGTAAAAAGGTAAAATGAATACAGATCTTGCAGACATTATATGATTTGTAGAAATTTTATTTCTTTGTAAAGGGGACTCGAAATGACTCGATACGAAAATGCTAGGACTTTGGACTCGACTTGAGACTTGTGAGCTTTGACTTCGGACTTGACTCGGCACTTGGATACTCTTGACTCGGGACTTCACTCGGACTTGAGTGCAAAAG
This sequence comes from Paratrypauchen microcephalus, assembly GCA_036785185.1. Classification (NCBI taxonomy): domain Eukaryota; kingdom Metazoa; phylum Chordata; class Actinopteri; order Gobiiformes; family Gobiidae; genus Paratrypauchen; species Paratrypauchen microcephalus. Next base: position 327,981 of record JAVJIX010000321.1, read on the forward strand.
ACTTAGACTTACTTGCGACTTGCCCAGCAATGACTTTGTCCCACCTCTGGTACATACTGTATGATACTGATGTTGTAAAAGTTCTATATCTGTTTCTATGCAAACATTGTGCTGTGTTTATCAGCATCGATCTCAAGCAAAATGGATTTTCTTTTTTTTGTTCAAATTTGTGATGGTTGAGTTGGAACTGGCAGATCTAAGTGGGACTAAACACCTAAACTCCAGCCACAACCATATTTCAAAAAGAGCTGCTAAACTGGGAGGGACCTAGAGGGTGAAAGAAAAGAGTGAGAGGCGGATCTGTACTTGTAAGGAGCTGTACAATTTGCTCTAAACCATTCTCTAGGCCAGGGGTGTCAAACTCATTTTGGTCCGGGGGCCGTATCCAACCTACTTTGATCCCAAAGGGGCTGGATCAGAAAACACCCCAAAAATAGCAATAAGAGAAAGAGAAATGCAAATCTATTACAGAAGTCTTTTTTTATTTGATGAACTCTTTCTTTTACAAAATATTATAATATTATGAACAACCTGAAACTTTAAGAAAAATGCAGTTTCAACACAAACATACAGGTTTCCCATTCACCTCTGTGAATTTCTTGGAAAATCCTGCACTCGGCATCCACTTTTCTCATTTTTGACATTTTGCTGATGAGGGTGTCACGTCAACAGTCAAAACGATGGTCCTTTAAAGATCCCATGACATGGTGCTTCTTGATGCTTTTATATGGTGTCTTAATGGTTCCCTAATACTGTAAATGAATCCTCCAAAAAGCCTTATGAAGACAGTCAGAGTCATAAATATGTCTCTGAAACACTTTATTCTATTGTTATTCTATTGTTGCTTGAATGCAAATGAGGAGGACAGAGACAGGCCAGTGCAGTGGGCGGGGGTGTGGCCAAATACACCACTGTTTCCTGGATTAGTGGTGCGCTGGTGCGCTGTCACCCACTTCCGCGTTTGAAGTGCGGAGGAAGATATGAGACGCGTCCCATTAAAAAAAACACATTTCCACAGAAAATAAAATTAAACCATTGCTGTTTCAGAGGTTCGGAGGCTCGGATAAAGGACATCCGAGCCTGGAAACACTCTCACGTGTCTCCAGGCAAATAAAAAAACACATCTTACATTTCGTAGCTCGTTTGCGGTCCAAACTCTGTGGGTGTGATTTCCAGAGACGGGGTGGACATCCAGACGGGGGGTGGAAACCTTTCCGCGAGTGTGACATCAGAAAGTTCCCTTGTTCAGAATCGCCCGTTTGGGCTGTCTTTTTTTCAAATGCGGATTCATGCCCATGGGACCTTTAAGAGTGTTTGGATAGAGGCAAGTCTTCATTTGTGCTGCTCTGGTGGGAGGGGCCACGCACAGAGGCACTGGAGACGCTGCTATGCTAAACTGCACAGAAAAGAGGCGCAGAAAATTACCAATATTTTAATCGAAAATTAAAATAGAATTAAAATATTTTAATAGAAAATCAGCCGAGGGCCAGATTAAATGTCTTGGAGGGCCGGATCTGGCCCCCAGGCCGCATGTTTGACACCCCTTGTCTAAAGGGTGTACACACAACTCTGCCCCGGCTTTAATCGGTGAAGGCATGTGTGATGTTACCAGTCGCCACTAGTTGCAGCACAGTTCTCACTGCTTTTGAACACAAAGCTGCAAATTTACCTACTGTAGTTTACACTAAAATTGCCCAAAAAGTACTAGTAACAGTAGATAATACTATTGAAATACCATATACAAATCAGTAGCAGATTAGAAGCGGTTTAGAAGCAAAAAAAAAAAAAAGTTAGTTCCCCTTTAGTCAGTCTATTATTATTATGTTATGTGATATTTCAAGGTATTTTGAAGTAAGATGTTCAATTCACAAGATTAAAACAAAATTTGTAACATTTCTCAACTTGTTTTTGCAGGTGATGATGTAGCGTTGAAAGCGTCCATTTACCATTTGCTTCTCCAGATCCACTTGGACAAATCCGACTTGAAAAGGGCCAAACAGCTCCTGGAAAAGGCCCAGATCGACCTGCCTTGCGGTAAACACAGGCTGTGAGTATAAACCAATGAGACACACATGAGGAAAATGATTTATTGCTGATCTTAAATGTTGTCCCGTTCCTCCAGATCTTTGCTGAAGTCTTTAATCTGTGTAAAAGCTCAACTTGGAGACAGCGTGGAGATGGAGATGCAGTGGCTGAAGGGAGAAGGAGAGCAGTGCTGTTCCTTTATGTGGCATCGGGCGGCGCTGTACACAGGGGACTTAACCGAGAAACTGGCCTGCTACCAGAGAGCCATCGACACTCTCACTGTAATCCACCGCACTGGAACAGATTTCATTTTACTGCACACAGACCATGAGCTGATATCTGCCTGTTACTGTACTGTCATATGGCTCATTATTCAAGTAGATCTTTAGCGCCACCATGTGGATCATGGAGGGCACTACACAGAATCAAAACACTATCATATTAAAAGCCAAATGACAGTAACCGTTTTTTTTTTTTCTTACCTGCCTTAGGACTACGGGTGTAAATTAGCTATTGTGCTAAATCCGGCATATTTACATTGAAGCTCTCTGCTGACATGTTGATTAATATGCATTGTCCTAATTTAAATAAATAAATAAATAAAAGGTAAATGTATTTTTAGACACATAAACTGGGCTACATAACACATTTCTCTTGGGCTCATTGTAGAATATTAGTAATGTCAAAACAGCTCATTTGAAGATACAAAATTAGAATATCAAGTATGTTGTCTATATAAAAACATGCAAAAAGAGCCGATAAAGTAAAGAAATCTGCAGTGTAATCTTTCAACACGGGTGTAAATCAGGGGTGTCGAACTCATTTTGGTCCAGGGGCCGTATCAATCAATCAATCAATCAAACATTTATAAGGCGCTTTTCATACAAAATTGTAGCACAAAGCGCCTTACAGTGGTCAAGGATTAGAAGATTGACCTTTATTGATCTCGCACAGGAGAAGTTGTTTCTATATTTGACCCGGGGACCATCCCCATGATTTTGTTTTGTTATTTATGCTTTGGTCAGGCCCTAAGCTGGAGGATTTTACCTATGGCGCATGTTTAGGTTGGTGGGGGAAACCGGAGTACCCGGAGGAAACCCACCCAGACACGGGGAGAACATGCAGTCTCCACACAGAAAGGCCCAACCTATCCAACCTACTTTGATCCCAAAGGGGCCGGATCAGAAAACTCATGGCAAATATACCCCAAAAATAGCAATAAGTCCAAATATTTGTGCAGAGAAATATTACAGAAGTCTTTTTTATTTGATGAACTCTCTTTTACTACACAGAATCAAAACACTTTATCATATTAAAAGCCAAAAGACAGTAACCAGTTATAATACCAGTATTTGATGAAAGAATAGTAAAACTTTGAAAATAATGAGCTATTAAAGTGAAAACGTTATAAGGCAAATCACATAAAATTGGAAAAATTGTAATACAGTCATGCCTCACCTTACGAAAGACCCAACTAACGAATAATCCAAGTTACGAAACGCGTTTACGTAAATTTTTTGTCTCTGAATACGAAAGAAAATTCAAGTTATGAAACGCAAAATCTCAAAAATTCAAATAATGTGTGCTCGGATGCGCGCTCGGCTTCGCAGCAGCCCAAATCCCCCATTCCGACTCTACTTACGAAAAAATCACGTTACGAAACCACTTCTGGAACGAATTAATTTCGTAAGGTGAGGTATGACTGTAATGTAAACTAGAAGTTGCTTAAAGTCCACTTAATACAATTATGTTCACATAATCACATTTTAATTTGTGCTGTCAGGCGATTTAAAAAATGAATCAAATTAATCGCATTGTAATCTCGTGAGAGAGGGAGAAAGAGAGAAGCAACCCACTTTGCGATTGAGTTTGTCAGTTTTTCTGTGGTCGCTTTGCTCATTCGTTTCCCAAATTCTGCGGCGTTGTTTGTTGAAGTGCGCTCACATTCGCACTATCACCGGTAACCATGGAACTTGTCCGGACGTGTTGGTGATTGGAAAATTATTTTTGACAAAAGCTCCAAATAACCGCTTTCTTGTTGACCGTCCCGTCTTCGTTCTTTTTATAAATAAACTTGCCGTTCAAAGGCCCTGGCAGCGATTTGCTCACCGCAATTTAAAATCCACGTGGATTGAATTGCCACTCATAATTAATTGCGTTAAATTTTATAATGCATTAATTTGCAGTGTAATAATAATAATAAGTTGACAGCCCTAATTTTAATACATTTGGTGCTTACATTTTTTTATATTTTATTTGATATAACATGTTTATTTTGCTCCATTTAGGGGTTATCATTTTGCTGCAAGATACAGTTATTATTCTATTAGAGAACGTCTTTGATAAATGACAATGTGCCTCCGTTTATCGGTTAAACTAATTCATGATAAAACTAGAAGTACAAATATACACATAAATACAGTGTACAGTATAGATATTGATTGTTGAATAGTATGGTTTTTTTCTGTTTTCTCACCCTCTCCGTGCTTTGTATTTTGTGTAAACAGAGCGCAGAGTCCCAGTGGCAGAAGGCCAGTCTGCTCCTGGAGCTCTCCGAGTGGATGTTCTTCAACAACTTCCCCAAAACTGATGCTTTTCAGATGATCCAGTGGGCCATAGACCTCCTCCTGCAGTCCCACCCTCAGAATACACAATCATCAGGTACCATTACCGTTATAACCCAGCTTCAGTGGATATTAAAATTTTCTGCACCAAAAGTCAGGAAGAGAAGAGGTAAAATGTATTTAGAAATGTATTTTTAGACACATAAACTGGGCTACATAACACATTTCTCTTGGGCTCATTGTAGAATATTAGTAATATCAAAACAGTTCATTTGAAGATAATAATAATAATAATACATTTTATTTAAAAACGCCTTTCAAGACACCCAAGGACACTGTACAAAACAAAGTTAAAACATAAAAATACTTAAAATACAAAGATAATAACAGAGATACAAAAACTGGAAGATGGTGAAAGTGACTGTTATGTGGTGTAGGATTGTCTGAACAGGTGTGTTTTGAGTCTGGATTTGAAAATAGGAAGAGAGTCAATATTGCGGAGGTCAGGAGGGAGAGAGTTCCAGAGCAGGGGAGCAGAGCGGCTGAAGGCTCTGCCCCCCATGGTGATGAGACGAGCAGAGGGGACAGAGAGCTGGAGAGAGGAGGAGGAGCGGAGGGAGCAAGAAGGAATGGAGATGTGGAGGAGTTCAGTGATGTAAGGTGGGGCCAGGTTATGGATTGCTTTGAATGTGGTTAGGAGAATTTTAAAGTGAATTCTTTGTTTTATGGGAATCCAGTGTAGTTGTTGGAGGATGGGGGTGATGTGGTGGGAGGAGGGGGTCCTGGTGATGATGCGGGCAGCGGAATTTTGGAGAAGCTGCAGTTTCTGGAGGGATTTATTGGGGAGACCAAAGAGGAGGGAGTTGCAATAGTCAATCCGGGAAGTAACAAGCCTGTGAACGGGTATGGCAGTGGTGTGAGGAGTGAGAGAGGGACGGAGACGAGAGATATTGCGGAGGTGAAAGTAGGCGGAGCGGGTGATGTTATTAATATGGGATTGAAAAGAAAGTGTACTGTCAAGGATGACACCCAGACTCTTGATCTGAGGGGAAGGAAGGACAGTGGAATCATGGATAGATATAGAGAAACTGCTGGATTTGGAGATAGTGGAGGGGGTGCCTACTAGGAGGACTTCAGTTTTAGAGCTGTTAAGTTTGAGAAAGTTGGAGGAGAACCAGGAATGGATTTCTTGTAGACAGAAGGTAAGAGAGGTTGGAGGGAGAGATGAGGAAGGTTTGGTAGAAATGTAGAGCTGGGTGTCATCCGCGTAACAGTGAAAAAGAATGTTGTGTTTACGGAACAGAAAGCCAAGTGGAAGGATGTAAATGATAAAAAGAAGGGGACCTAAGACAGAGCCTTGGGGAACACCAGCAGAGACAGTAAAAGAGTTGGATTTGCAAGATTTGAATTGGATGAATTGACTGCGATCAGAGAGATATGAAATGAACCAGGAGAGAGGAATGTGGGAAATACCAATGGACTGAAGTCTGTGAATGAGGATGTTGTGGGAGATTGTGTCAGAAGCTGCTGTCAGATCGAGGAGGATGAGGATAGAAAGTAAACCGGAATCAGAAGCTAACAGGAGGTCGTTGGTGATTTTGAGAAGTGCAGTTTCTGTGCTATGGAGTGGGCGGAAACCGGATTGAAATTGTTCATAGATATTGTTAGTGGTGAGATGAGTGTGGAGTTGAGAGGCAACAGTTTTTTCGAGAATTTTGGCAATGAAGGGCAGGTTGGAAATAGGACGGAGGTTATTGAAGTTGTTGGGTTTTTTCAGAATGGGAGTAACAGAGGCAGTTTTGAGAGATGAAGGAACCGTACCAGAGACCAGGGAAGAGTGAATGATGTTAGTGATGATGGGGCAAGAGAGGAGAAACAGGATTTAACAAGGGTTGTAGGGATAGGGTCAAGTTGGGAGGTAGAGGGTTTGGAGTTAAGAATGAGCTCAGAGATATACAAAATTAGAATATCAAGTATGTTGCCTATACAAAAAACAGATGCAAAAAGAGCCGATAAAGTAAAAGAAATCTGCAGTGTAATCTTTCAACAAGGGTGTAAATCAGGGGTGTCAAACTCATTTTGGTCCGGGGGCCGTATCCAACCTACTTTGATCCCAAAGGGGCCGGATCAGAAAACCCATGGCATATATACCCCAAAAAAAGCAGTAAGTCCAAATATTTGTGCAGAGAAACTCAAATCTATTACAGAAGTCTTTTTTATTTGATGAACTCTTTCTTTTACGAAATATTATAATATTATGAACAACCTGAAACTTTTTTAAAAATGCAGTTTCAACACAAGCACACAGGTTTCCCATTCACCTCCGGGAACAAATAGGAATTAGTACATTTTTCTTGGAAAATCCTGCACTTGACGTCCACTTTTCTCATTTTTGACATTTTGCTGATGAGGGTGTCACGTCAACAGTCAAAACGATGGTCCTTTAAGAGCGTTTGGAAAGAGGCGAGTCTTCCTTTGTGCTGCTCTGGTGGGAGGGGCCACGCACAGAGACGCTGGAGATGCTGCTATGCTAAACTGCACAGAAAAGAGGCGCAGAAAATTATCAATATTTTAATAGAAAAAATATAATTAAACTATATTAATAGAAAATCACCCGAGGACCAGATTAATGGTCTTGGAAGGCCGGATCTGGTACCCGGGCCGCATGTTTGACACCCCTGGTATAAAGTGATATTAAGGCACTATTGTGGTTCACTGTACAGTCCATTTACTTACAGTTTAATTCTTTAACTTCAACTGAGAATTTTAGAAGGATGTTTTATCACATATCTGACTGATTCCAAAACATTAACTGATTATTGTTATCAAGAGAATGAAAGTCTTTCTATTTATGAGTTTCAGGTTTTGTTTTTTTAAAGGTCCCATGGCATGAAATGTTCACTTTCTGAGGTTTTTGAACGTTAATGTGAGCGCCCCTACCCTGTTTAGCCCCCCCACCCCCACCCCCTATGGCTAAAAGTTGCGAAATGTCTAAACTGAGCATTTGCGGTCCTTTTCTGCGTTAGAAAAAAACACAGCTCAAACGGGCGATTGTGAACAAGGCAACTATGTTATGTCACATCGAAAAATGCAGCTCCACCCCCAGTCTGGATGTCTACCCACCTTCTCTGTAAATCACGCCCAGAGAGTTTGGACTGCGAAGGAGCTACGCAATGCGAAATGCGTTTTTTTATTTGCCTGGAGGCACGTGCGAGTGTTTCTAGGCTCGGAAGTCCTTTATCTGAGCCTCTGGACCTCTGAAACAGCAGTGGTTTAATTTTATTTTCTGTGAAAATGTGTTTTTTTCATTGAAATGCCTCTCCTTTCTTCCTCCGCGCTTAAAACGCGGAAGTGGGAGACAGCGCACCTAACCATTTGCCCCCCCCCCCCACCCGCTCCTCTAACCTATCGGTGTCCTTCTCATTTGCATTCAAGCAACAAGTCCCAGAATGAGTTGTTCAGACATATTTTCTGACTCTGACTGTGTACATGTGTCTTTCTCATGCACTGAGTCTTGATTTTGAAGGATTCATTTACAGTATTAGGGAACCATTAAGGCACCATATAAAAGCATCAAGAAGTACAATGTCATGGGACCTTTAAATGTTCATCGCCATGGATACGGTACAAATTTTTCATCATTCTGAAACCCATGGATAAAACCCACCTTATTTACTCCAGTTTTACGTCAATAATGTATCCCCTGTGTGTGTATTTGTTGGGAAGCCTGGCCCTATTGTAAACTGAAAACTGCCCCATGTATTAAGACTATTTTTGTACCATTTGAATTACATAATGATTTAATCCTATGGGAATTCCTGCTGAGAAAAGCAGTGTCCCCGCTGTGCAGTCATTAAGTATTCCTAAACAGGCGAATTTAATTTATTTGAAGATTAATTACATAAACCACCACATGGTTAATGCTGTCTTAATGTTACAGCAAAATATTAATCACTGGTCATGGAGGTACATTATATTTAAGCAGAAAAAGGCAACAAAGTCTTATACATTATACAAATATTGAATTATGTTTAATGTTGAATGTTTTAGTACACATTCGATTACCACTGATCAATGAAATACCGTACAGTTCTATTTTCCATTATTGTGTTGGCCCAGTTTTAGAAATTACACCTAATAATAACTACACAAAAGTCGTTCAGGTTTAGAAACTACTTAATTAATACCCATTAAAACAAGTTTTGCTTTATTAAGACTAATTAAGATTACTTACTAGCTAATTTTTTTTTTTAAAGCCTTTTCACCTGATTATCGTTTCAGATGATGAGTCCACAAACAGCGACTCTACACCGCAGAACTGTGGCTCTCCAGAGGAACCGATTCAAACTGTGTCCGATATCAGAGATGTGAAGTGTCTCGATGCTTTAATACGAGCCCACACTCTCCTCGCTGTGATGACCGAACGGACCTCCCCCGAGCACCAGACAAACCTGCTCCAGGCCTACTGCTTCGTCGTACAGACGTGGAAGGTATAGTTTGCTGAAAGGGGACATACTGAGTAAAAGGATGTTTGATTAAAGGTCCCGTATTACGCACTGCGATTTAATTACAATTTAAACCATGTTAGAATGTTGTTTCCTTCTCAAAACACACCTGGAGTTGGGTTTTGTTTCATTCACACATGTTAAACACACAAACACTGCAAACAAAAACCACTATCCTCCACCTTGTGATGTCATGTGGTAATACAGGAAGTGCCACACTTTGTTTTTTAAACTCCATGCACCTTCACTAGAATCATTTGGATAATTTAAGACCTGGAATTGCCAATCTTTACTGAGTTGCCGCTTTCTAGCATCACAAGGTGGAACAGAGCATTTTGAGCTTTTGGAAATGTAAACTGATAATGAAGGATTGTTCAAACGTGTGTTCAGATATGCTTTTGATAAGGAAAAACGACATTATAGCATATTAATAGACATAAAATAATATAATATGGTATGGGCCCTTTAATCCTGCATTTCCTGCATTTGAAGTATGAGTGCTCAGAAAATATAGGTTAATAAAAAAAAAAATCTGAGAAAGAAAACTATATATATGGATATGAAAACATGTTAGGATAAAGTTAAAAGTTATTATTATTATTTGTAATTATGTTTTACACTGTGTCACCTTAAGAAATTAAAAATTGAGTGCTCAGAAAATTGACATTTTCGACAACCCCCTATCCCTGCTCTGTACTTACCTCTATGTACCTCTTACCTTACCTTAAAAAAAAAAAAAAAAAAAAAAAAAAACATACTGTGTCATACATGTAGGGTTGAATCCCCCCCCACCCCCCCCTGTTTTGTCAATGAATATGTTTCTATTATTAAGCTATTTTAGATCAATATTATAGTTTATAATGAACAAAATCTGATGATCTGATCTACACATGTTGTAGCTTCATCCTAATTACCCCAAAAAGCGTAATATGTCTTCTTATTTTAACTTGAATAATTGTCTTTTTCTATTTACTAACTTGGTTTAATATGACTATTGTGTCTTTCTAGATTTCGATGACAGAAGCTGATCGTATTTCCAGTGAGATGGCAAAGGCCCAGAGTGCGTCTCTGGCGTCAGCGGGATCCAGGAAAGGCAAGGTCAAAGTGAAGAAACCAAAGGAGGTGTGTAGATGTCATACTACTAAACATACTCAAACAAAAACAAAAGATGCAATCGTTTTGACTGTATTTTGTGACTTGTTGAAATACTAAAATATTTCAGTTGAGATATGTATTATTTTACAACGATACAGGTATCCAGTATACGGTATACTGCAGTATGTTTGGATTCTATTGCTTTTTGTTTTATTTTTTATTTTGATTAATGAAAAGTCGGACAGGCTGGTAGGTCTTTAGCACCATCATGTGGATTCTGGGGGACATTACATCATTACGTTACATATGAGATCACATTTAGAGCTAAAAAAACATTTGAATTCTACATAATAATCATCATTTTTTTATTTTGTTTGTTTATTTCATTCATAAAGTATAAAAAGGCATCAACAGTGTGATAACATTATAAACATTGAATGAAAGGGAGCAAAAAGAAGAGCAATCTTATGTTATCTGCCTGACAATAACACCAATAGTGACGATAAAACATTTCATCAACACATTCCATTTCAACCACAATTATTAATCAATTGTAAACAGAAAGCTTCACTTTTATGCGCAACAACTTAGTTTTCTTTTTCATACATACAGATTACACTGGATTTTATGTATTTTTTAAATGCTGTTATTGTATTATCCTTTGATTTCTTTGTCAAGATTATTCCATAAATGAACTCCTTTCACAGCAACGTTTCTCTCCATAACCTCAGTTCTAAATCTGGGTTTTTAAACATGTCGGTTCCTTTTAAATTGTAGTTCTTGTTCTCATCTCAAACAGGCTTTGAATATTTACAGGAAACACTCTTTTTCCCACTCACTTTGCTTTATACATGACTTTGAGGAGACTTAATTCAACAATATCACACATTTTCAACACTTTAAGTTTAACAAATAATGGGTTGGATGGCTCTCTATAAGGACTGTTGCTGATCATTCTTAGCAGAACTTTGAATTAATAAAAATAACTAAACATGGTACATCATATTCAAATAACAAGTATTAATAGTTAAAAAAAAGAAGTTACTTAAATCCATTTAACTGCTGTACATATAATTTCAGTAATTATTTAGAATTTCTCATTGTGTCCAATTCAGAATGGAGTAAAAGAGTTCCAGCGTACGTGCATTCATAATTTGATTAATAATTGGTTCAGTAATTAGTTGTATAATGCAGATATTGTACTACTATTTTCTAATGTTATTTCCTCATCACAAACAGACCTGGAGTGTTTTGTTTTGTTCACACTTTTAACACACAACTCCTGCATATTTAAGCTGTGTTCTGTGAAACAGAAAACGCTCTGTTACACCTTGTGATGTCATGTGGTGATACAGGAAGTGCGTCACTGTTTTTTTAAACTCTATACACCTTCACTAGAATCATTTTGGATCATTTCAGATCTGGAATTGCCAATTTCTACTGAACTAAAACGTAGCTGTTAACTTGAAAACTACCGCTTCATGACATCAAGGTGGAACAGAGCATTTTGAACTTGAGGTTTAGATTTAGAATAATAATCCAGGATTCTTAAAATGTAATGTGAATGAAACAAAACACAAGTTCAGGTATGTTTTTGAGAGAGTAACAGGATTATAACATGGCTCAACGCTCATAAGAGTCAACTTGACCATCAAAAAATGTCATAAAATCTGAAATAATATTCCTTCTTACTGCTTTCTCCCACAGATCTCCCCCAATGAGGACAAACAGAAGCCCCTGGGCTCAGATTTGACCCCTCCTCTGACCCTGTGGGACTGGGTTTGCTTCCAGTGTCCCGACCAGGCCAGACACGTGTTCAGAACCAGCAGCA
>JAVJIX010000321.1:345000-532576 GCA_036785185.1 Paratrypauchen microcephalus
AAACATCCATAAACATTGTGCAAAGCTTCAATAATTTCTTTAGGTTTCCACTGAAGTTTTGTTAGAAATGTAATGTTTGCTCGGATTTTAGATTGGCTCATTTTGGAGGGTCAAAAAAGTGGGTTGTGCAATATGTAACGTAACTCTTTGAATAACAAAGCTAGAATGCTGAAACTTGTCAAATGTGTTTATAAGTCATCAGTGGTACGATTCAAGGTCATTTTGTTGAACTAGTTCGACTCATTTTGAATTTATGGCATTTGTCTTAGAACTTTTTGAATGGCCCTGGTATATTATATATATATTGATATATGTTAAAACTCTAGACATTAAAATGTATGTATGTGAATGTGCAGACAGGCTTTCAGATAGAACTGGTGCTTGTAGACACACTGTACCTTCTGATAAACTGCCGTTTTTGTCTTATTTTGCATACATTTCCTATTTTGACCCGATACTATATCTTGGAAACTATAGCCAATCAGCACTTCTGACATACTTTTTCTTTATTAGTGACCTAAACCAAGAAAAATTTCACTACTTTTGTTCTGGCAGCATTTTGCTTGTAGACCAGTGTCATCAAATAAACTCATCCCAAATTCTTGTGATAAATCTGAATATGTTTAAATGATCTAGGTTGTGTTTTATGATCTACTCTTAACAGTTCTGAATGGTGATATTTTCCTTCCTATAGGAGCTTGCAGATCAGATAAGCGCAGGGCGTTCTCTGCTCCGTCTGGCTGCTCTGGCCTGTGAGCAGCAGAGCTCTGCCCAGGCTTTGATCCTGTTGGATTCAGCCCAAGCCTCTGGAGGAGACCCGGATTTCTGGTACCAGCTGATCCAGACCAGAGTCCAGGCTACAGCCATGCAAAAGGACAAGCACGTACACACCAAGGTACAGCCCGTTCTGACGCACACAGATCTGTACACAAGATTAGGCTAAACTCAAAACATGTTTCTTTAGATCGAGGATATTGTGAAACAAGGATGTGAGGCCCTGCAGCACATAAAGGACAAGCAGGTGAACAGAGACAAAGAGGTGGAGTTTATGATCACGTCACTAAAAATGAGGTAAAATATCTCAAAACAAATCAAAACAAAAACACATTTTTCAACATTTAATTGAATGTTTTATTTAATGTTATAAAACCAGATTTAGCCATTTATTACTAAGAGTAACCTTTATGTTTTTTTCTTCAGAGAATAAGGTAATGTTGATTTTAAAAGACAAAAGACGTAGAAAAAGTTATACTTCAAATAAAGGATCTGATCAATGTGTCAAACAAAACCAATGAAATAATAAAGAAAAAATGTAAGATTGTAAGGAACTACGTTTTTGTGCAATTACTGTACAAATCTCCAGTGTGTGTGATAAATACACTCTATGTCACATTATTCGTATACAATATAGATTTAAGCCCTATTCGGACAGGATTAGTTTTACAGGGGGATGTAGAGTAATGTCGGTTTATCACAGGACCTCTGTAATATAAATGACCCCATTCACACAGGACAAGAAATGCCCGTAATATTTATTTGACATGGGAGGAGTTTGTTTACACTCTGCCGTCATGTATTCGTCACCATGCACGTCACTTCCGTAGATAGAGAAGTCATGATTAGCCTATGTGAAATATTAGCGATCTATGCAAATTATTGCCCATAATCAGGACTAATAGAGCAAACATTACCTAAAACAAGCAGAAGTTTCATGCCTCTGACGACTGATTTATACCTCTTGGGCTTTTTCATTGGTCGATGTGTGGGTTTGTTTGAAAGTACCGGTAGATTATTTTGCTTGCCGAAAAAACAAAGCGTTTCAAGCTCCTCCATGTTTGAAAATTGCGGTAAATTATTTCTTTAAACGTATGTGACGAAATATTACATACATCTTTACCGAGGGTCGCATTCGCACGGGATTAATATTACCTATGGTAATTCCTCCAGACCGTTTTACAGAAGGTGAAACTCGCTGTAAATTTCACAGACATACTCCGTTATGTTTACGGACATGGCGCGTTCAGACAGGACTAAATTTCCTGGTAATTATTACTTCACCCCATGTCACCCCATAAAACTAATCCCGTCCGAATAGGGCTTTAGACTTAGAGAAATTTTATTGACCCACAAGGGAAATTGTTTTGGGTACAGTAGCTCACTCATCAATATAATATATATAACAGAGGGTAAAAAGAAAATTGATGGAATAGCAACCAAAGAGCAATAGACCTGTGTCAGATGAGACATAATTATAAAAATTATGATAATGATGTATATGTAGGCTACAAAGCAGAATTAAATAGAAAAGTAGTAATAAAGTATAAAATACAATACCAAATAAGATGTACAATCCCAGCTCTATACAGTTGTGGGGAGTATTGTCAAGGGAGTGTTATCTATTGCACAAGGGTGAGAGAATATACATGTAATAGTCTGTTTAAAGGGATAGTGTGTGTGTTTTTTTTATGTGAATCTATATGGGTTCCCCCTCTAACAGTGTCGTGCATTAACACTGGCTTAAAGGGATATGCCACCAAAGGTCAAACTTTGGCATCTCCCCACAGTCCAGAGACTAAAATAAGTGGTGGAACGCGTTTTTCTGGTGACCCAGCCATTGTCCAGGTCTGTCAGCACTGGTCGCCGCAGTATCTGCAGCTACTTCCGCGTTAGACTGGAGTCTACCGTGGCGGTCAGTGCTGACAGACCTGGACAATGGCTGGGTCACCAGAAAAACGCTTTCCACCACTTATTTTAGTCTCTGGACTGTGGGGAGATGCCCAAGTTTGACCTGGGGGTGGCATATCCTTTTAATGCTGACCGCGTCGTCTGAGCCCGGATCTGCTCCGGTTCTGGAGGTCACGGAAGTAGTTCCGTTAAGTTTGCAGGGACATTTAAAGGGATATGCCACCCCCAGGGCAAATTTGGGCATCTCCCCACAGTCCAGAGACTAAAATAAGTGGTGGAAAGCGTTTTCCTGCTCACCCAGCCATTGTCCGAGTCTGTCGCCACTGACCGCCGCGGTATCTGCAGCTCCTCCCCCTTAGACTGGAGTCTAACGTCGCCAGAGAAAGATTTCGGCCAAAAGGAATTAATTTGCTCGATGCGTTTCCCAATTACTTTATGTGTAGTGCGCATTCATATCGAGTGCAAATAAATGTGCAAATCAACACGGAGAGCTTGACTTGGTCATTTTGGGTGGGAACTATTTTCCAGTGCGGAAGAATACAGCCGTATCACGCACCACGTTGTGCAACAGGGGAACTCCCTTCCCGGTGCGTAACAGGGATTCCCTGGCAGCGTACTGCGTGATTCGACTGTATTCTTCCGCACTGGAAAATAGTTCCCACCCAAAATGACCAAGTCAAGCTCTCCGTGTTGATTTGCTCATTTATTTGCACTCGATATGAATGCGCACTACACATAAAGTAATTGGGAAACGCATCGAGCAAATTAATTCCTTTTGGCCGAAATCTTTCTCTGGCGACGTTAGACTCCAGTCTAAGGGGGAGGAGCTGCAGATACCGCGGCGGTCAGTGGCGACAGACTCGGACAATGGCTGGGTGACCAGGAAAACGCTTTCCACCACTTATTTTAGTCTCTGGACTGTGGGGAGATGCCCAAGTTTGACCTGGGGGTGGCATATCCCTTTAATGCTGACCGCGTTGTCTGAGCCCGGTTCTGCTCTGGTTCTGGAGGTCACGGAAGTAGTTCCGGTAAGTTCGCGGGGACATTTAATAAAGCTTGTTTTTCTTCTCAAAACAACATTTGTCCAAAAAGTGATATATTTGCGTCACAAACAGTTGTCCACGAAAAATTCAGCAACCTAATTCGCATGGTGCTATTTTCTATCACTATCAGTATCACTGCGCGCCTATTATTATTATTAGCCTATAACTGCTGAATTTTTTGCGGACAACTGTTTGTGACGCAAATATATCACTTTTTGGACAAATGTTGTTTTGAGAAGAAAACTAGCTTTATTAAATGTCCCCGCAAACTTACCGGAACTACTTCCGTGAGCTCCAAAACCAGAGCAGAACCCGGCTCAGACGATGCGGTCAGCGGTAAGCCAGTGTTAATGCACAACACTGTTAGAGGGGAACCCATACAGATTCACATAAAAAATATAAAAAAAACGCACCTTTTTAAGCATTTGGCTTCATTCTACTCCTCCTCAAACTTATTGTGACTTGTTAAATATTACAGTTCATCATGTTCTGTGCTATTAACGCTTGAGACAAATACATTTCATTTATGATTTCAATGTTCAAAAAATATTTTTATAATGTGACTAAACCAAGTTAAGTAATTAATCAGATTATTCTGTTGCAGAGGAGCTGTGGAGTGCATCCATTTGGTTGGTGATGTTGAACCTGGTCAGACCCTTTGCCCTGAGGACGCTCTGAGGCTTAAAAGTAACTGTGACAAACTGAAGCAGTGTGCACAAGACTTCACCCTGCTCCAGCACGGGGAGCAGGCTGCCGAGGCCCTGGCACACTGCTCACACGGACTCAGGTAGGGATGGGACTAAATTCATCAAAGTCAAAAGGCCACAAGATTATTGCCCCCTTGGAAAATTATCTTTGGAATTTTTCCCTAAGGAGGATAATCTCTTGATTTTCTCTTGCAGGTTTCTAGCCCGGCACAGCCCAGAGACAGAGGAGAAACAGCGCCTCCTGCTGGATGCGCTGTCACAGATGCAGGCTGCTGTCAGGGAGCTGGAACATGTGGCCCTGAATGCTGAGAATCTGCTCCCTGAACAGGAGGAGGTATGAGGGGCGCTGGTCCAAAAGAGTCCAGCTGTCATTAAAGCTTATTGAGCTCAAAGTGTCCTATTTTTACACCTAATATTTTTAAGTGAATCTTCAGACCTTTTATTTCTTGGGTAATAAATGCTAAATTCTTCTTCTTTTTTTACCTGAGTGAAGACAACTCCTTAATATTTTAACTTTTATAAATAAAACTAAAAACAAATTTCTCACTAGCTTGTTAAAAAGACAATGTACAGCTCTGGGGAAAAAAAGAGACCACTGCAAAATGATCAGTTTTTCTGATTTTACTAGGTATGCGTTTGGGCAAAAGGAACATTTTTGTTTGAGTCTATAAACTACTGACATTTCCCCCAAATTCCAAATAAAAATATTATTGTTTAAATATCGTTTAAAATGACAAAGGGTCAAAATAACAAAAAAGGTCCATGTTTTCAGACCTCAAACAATGCAAAGAAACAAGATCAAATTCATTTTAAAACAACATAATACTAATGTTTACACTTAAGAAGAGAAATCAATATTTGGTGCAATAATCCTTATTTTTAATCACAGCTTTCATGCGTCTTGGCATGCTCTCCGCAAGTCTTTCACATTGTTCTTGGGTGACTTTATTCCACTCCTGTTGCAAGAACTGAAGTAGCTCAGCTTTGTGTTTGTGTTGGAATTCAACAGACGCTGGAATGGAATGGCTGTAATACATTTAGAGATGTTGATTTCAGAAAATGGTGGTCTCTTTTTCCACAGCTGTATGATGATTTAGTTGATTTAAAATCTACTGTCTGCCTCATTGATTTAGCTTTCTAGCTTTGGCCAGCAGATGGCGCTGCTGTTTAGCAAAAAGAGGCACATTGAGCTTTGTTTTTACACTAAACATGCTACATGCTGTACAGTGTTGTCCTGTTTCAGTCTTTCAAAATGACTTTTGTGTGTGTGTGTATATATATATATATATACATATATTTGTTTTCTTTGATAAACAGCACTTTTCACTCTAGTGCGACTTTTATGAGCACACTGCATAGCCCACCATTTTGCTTAGAATAGTAAATTGAAAGAGTTGTTATTGGTGGCTGTACTAGCCATTTAGACCAACATGAGTGTCAAAAGTTCAACCCTCAGAAACTGTTTAATTTAATCAAAGCAATTCACTACATAATTACATTTTTTAAAATTTAGTTCTTAGTTGCAAGAGTGAGTTAATACAGTGCCCTTGTCAACGATGAGATGTGTAAATGAACTTTGCCATCCTCATATTGGGGTGTTCTTTCCCCCAGAGCCCTGTTGTATCCCTGGCCGTGCTGAGGCGGCTGCTGAGGCTGCGTCTGACTCTGTCGGAGCTGTGTCTGTTCATGCTGGAAGATCACTGCACTGAGCACATGCACCAGGCTGTGGCCCGAACCCACAAGTCTGCTGTTCAGATCATCGTAGAGGACTTCACCCGCTCCAGGCCTGAACCTCACTCCATCCAACAGGTTAATTGATGCATAGGTTGTTTTTAGAGTCACTGCCTCAAATTGTTGAAATTAATTAATTAATTATTATTATTTTTATTTTTATTTTTTTTAAAGAGGGGTGAGTTGCTCTCACAGTGGTAGTAGTAGTTTTAGGAATCGTTACGCACTGAGATAATGGAATAGGTAGTAGGTAGTAGTATTACAACCCTGAAAGCTAAAAATATCATTTATGTAAGTGTCACATTTAAACAGTTAATGTGGCACGAATGAAAAAGTTGGACATTCTCTAAGTGGAGTGATGGACAGGGGTCTAAATGGTTGGACATTCAAAAGAGGGACAGATGGTCACCCAGATGTATTCATGTTCTAGAACAGACCTGGGCATTGTAAAGCCACATCCAGCCCTTTGGTTGACTCTGACCAGCCCGTTTAAGCTCATTTGGAATTACAAAATGGACATATTTCATAATTTCCCTTCATGTATGGACTAAAGCTGCATTGCTTTTATTTTAGATTAGTTTTTTATATGACATTTTTTGTAAGGCAACCTCATTTTTTTTCATTGCTTAGTCATAACATACACTCTTACCAGCGCGTCAAAACAATGATATTTACTGCTTTTTATAAAGAAATACAATTAATATTACACAGAATTGAGTTAAGCATTTACGCCTGGCCCTCTACAATATTTTCTGTTTCTCATGTGGCCCCATGGAAAAAATAATTGCCCACCCCTGGTCTAGAATGTAAACACCAATAGGCCTTTCCGTGTGTGTTCTGTGTGGAGTTTGCATGCATGGTCTGGGTTCGATCCCCGGGTCGCCCGAGCCTTTCTGTGTGGAGTTTGCATGTTCTCCCCGTGTCTGGGTGGGTTTTCTCCGGGCACTCCGGTTTCCCCCATCAACCCAAAACATGCACCATAGGTAAAATCCTCCAGCTTAGGTCCTGACCAAGCCGAAGCAAGAAGATCATGGAGATGGTCCCCGGGCGCAGTAATGTGCTGCCCACTGCTCCTAATAACAGGATGGGTTAAATGCAGAGAAGAATTTCTCCAGTGTGAGATCAATAAAGTCACTTCTTCTTCTTCTTCTTCTTCTTAATAGGACCCTGTACATTCTTGAAATGAAAACCCAAATAAAAATTTAAAAAGTCACAGTTGTTGTAACTTGCCATATTAATCATATAGTTTAAAGGAGTGGTTTCCAACTTTTTTTTGTCTTGAGTTGCCCCTAAACGTAGTCTCACACTCCTTTCTAACAGTACCGGAGTTTCTGTGGTAATCAAAGTCTGTTTACTCATACAAGGCCAATTATAAGTATTATATTTTTGTTGTTTACCACAATTATCCTACAAAAATATTCTTAGGCCTGTTAAAATGTACTACATAGAAGATTTTGCATTCAAGTATCATTCAGGGCCACGTTTCTTTGAATTCTGAAATTATTCCAAGTACCCCGGTTGGGAAACATGGGTTAAAAGTCCTGTCACCCATTAGACTTAGACTTAGACTTATACAAACTTTATTGATCCACAAGGGAAATTGTTTTGGTTACAGTAGCTCACGTATCATAATATAATATACAACAGAGGGTAAATAAATGGAATAGCAAAAAAAGAGCAAGAAACCGGTGTCAAATGAAGTGACTTTATTGAGACATAATTATAAAAATACAAAAAAAGATAATAAATGTATATGTACAAACCAGAATTAAATAGAAAAGTAAGTAATAAGGTATAAAATAAATATCAAATAAGATGTCCAATCGCAGCTATATACAGATATATATACAGTTACATTAATGCTCATGCTTGAGTTTTATTAATATTTTGACATTTGAGCGAGTATCTACTTTTTATGCCTGTATGAAATATACTTAAAGACACTAACCATAAACCAGATAGTTTAAGGAGCCCTCCATCTCAAATTCAGACTACAGTTTTACATCCCATGAACTCGGCCTGTAGAAAGTATCTGGCTGCACACATTGGTAGTCTGAGCATGTTTATAAAGCAAACAGGCAGCGAATGTTAAATTTACTCAACATGCTGGGTTTGCTATTGCTCATTTATTATTAATAGATTAGATCAGGCGACTGGTATATGCTGAAAACGTGCCCATCAGTGTATGTGAAGTGCATATAGCTAATATATTGCTTTCTCAAGTCTATTTTCTTGCACCAATCAATTGTTTCTGGCTAGACACTTGTTTTCCCCATAACAAAACCTCCTGAATTCAATATTTTCTGACTTCTGACAGAAAACGGATACGGATCTCTCTAATATGTTTCAAAAAAGTCATCCTAAATGCACAGTGTCTGAATTTTACAGAACTCAAATGCATGTTTAAAGGGATATTATACAGCTCTGGAAAAAATAAGAGACCACGGCAAAATTTCAGTTTTTCTGATTTTACTGCTTACAGGCATGTGTTTGGGCAAAATGAACATTTTTGTTTGAGTCTATAAACTACTGCCAACATTTCCCCCAAATTCCAAATAAAATATTATCGTTTAGAACAGGGGTGTCAAACTCATTTTGGTCCGGGGGCCGTATCCAACCGATCCCAAAGGGGCCAGGTCAGAAAACTCATGGCATATATACCCCAAAAATAGCAATAAGTCCAAATATCTGTGCGTAGAAACACAAATCTATTACAGAAGTCTTTATTTGATGAACTAACAACAACAAAATATTATATTATGAGCAACCTGAAACTTTAAGAAAAATGCAATTTCAACACGAGCATACAGGTTTCTCATTCACCTCCTTGAACAAATAGGAATTAGTCAATTTTTCTTGGAAAATCCTGCACTCGGCATCCACTTTTCTCATTTTTGACATTTTGCTGATGAGGGTGTCACGTCAACAGTCAAAACGATGGTCCTTTAAAGGGATATGCCACACCCAGGTCAAATTTGGGCATCTCCCCACAGTCCAGAGACTAAAATAAGTGATGAAAAGCGTTTTCCTGGTCACCCAGCCATTGTCCGAGTCTGTCAGCACTGACCGCCGCGCGCAGCTGCTGCTCCTCCGCGTTAGACTGGAGTCTAACGGCGCCAGAGAAAGATTTCGGCCAAAAGGAATTAAATTGCTCGATGCTTTTCCCAATTACTTTCTGTGTAGTGCGCATTCATATCGAGTGCAAATAAATGTGCAAATCAACACGGAGAGCTTGCCTTGGTCATTTTGGGTGGGAACTATTTTTCAGTGCGGAAAAAGACAGACGAAGCACGCACCACGCGGACAGGGGAATCCCTGTTTACGCACCAGGAAGGGAGTTCCCCCGTTACGCTGCGTGCTGTGTGCTTCGGCTTTCTTTTTCCGCACTGAAAAATAGTTCCCACCCAAAATGACCAAGTCAAGCTCTCCGTGTTGATTTGCACATTTATTTGCACTCGATATGAATGCGCACTACACAGAAAGTAATTGGGAAAAGCATCGAGCAAATTAATTCCTTTTGGCCGAAATCTTTCTCTGGCGACGTTAGACTCCAGTCTAACGCGGAGGAGCAGCAGCTGCGCGCGGCGGTCAGTGCTGACAGACTCGGACAATGGCTGGGTGACCAGGAAAACCCTTTTCATCACTTGTTTTAGTCTCTGGACTGTGGGGAGATGCCCAAATTTGACCTGAGGGTGGCATATCCCTTTAAGAGCGTTTGGAAAGAGAAAATTACCAATAGTTTAATAGAAAATTTAAATATAATTAAAATATTTTAACAGAAAATCAGCTGAGGGCCAGATTAAAGGTCTTGGAGGGCCGGATCTGGCCCCCAGGCCGCATGTTTGACACCCCTGGTTTAGAACATTTATTTGTAGAAAATGACAAATGGTCAAAATAACAAAAAAGATACATGTTTTCAGACTTCAAACAATGCAAAGAAACAAGATCAAATTTAGTTTAAAACAACATAATACTAATGTTTACACTTAAGAAGAGTTCATTTGGTGCAATAAGCCTTATTTTTAATCACAGCTTTCATGCGTCTTGGCATGCTCTCCACAAGTTTTTCACATTGTTCTTTATTCCACTCCTGGTGCAAGAACTGAAGTAGCTCAGCTTTGTGTTTGTGTTGGAATTCAACAGACGCTGGAATGGAATGGCCGTAATACATGTAGAGATGCTGATTTCAGAAAAAAAAAAATAAAATATGCGGTGGTCTCTTTTTTTTTTTTTTCCAGAGCTGTGTAACAGGGCCTTGTCTAACCTTTCCCCCCTCTGTCCTGGTTAGGCCTGGCTGAACGTGGCCACTACCCTTGGGCAGGTGGCACTGGGCCAGCTGACAGCAGTTAGCTCTCACTACCTGAACAGCGCGGAGACCAAAGCGTGGAGCCTATGTCTAATGGGGAAATATCTGCGACTACAAGCTACAATGGAAGACCCCATTTATGTGTCCGCCCTCTGGGACCCTCACAAGCAGGTAGAGTCTCCGCGACTAATGCTGTCTCCTATTACATAAATACTACTGTCCTCAAGGGTTTCAATAAAATAAAAACAGTCAGGGCACAGACTTTGGGTCTTATCCGTACCTCATTTGGGAATACTTGTTGGCCTTTTTCTGCATTATGAGTTTCTGTCTGCCTTTTTGTTTTTTCCTACTCAGTCAAGAGGCTCAAAATTCACTCCTAAAAATCAATTGTATCTTCACAACGAACACTGTATTGGGACACACAGCAGGTTCTGAAACGTTAACCAGAAATATAAATGAAAGACAAGTCTAGAAGAAGGTTTAGCCTGGTGTATCTAACCCACAATAGTAGACAATAGTAGTTGTTAGCTTTGCCATCATAGCAAAAGTCTGCTCTGGTTGTGAATTGTGCTTACAAACTCATCGGGGTGAATAATTAGGAAGCTCATTATGCATAAGATAAAGTTGGTTTGTTTTTTTCTACCGTAATCAATCAGTATTTCCACCAACCTGCTCAGGAACTACGGGTGTAAATGACTTTTGTATTAGTGTATTGTTGTGCACTGTCCCTGTGTAAATAAAAAGCGTACCATACCACAGTGTTTCCCAACCAGGGGTACAATTACCCCTAGGGGTACCCGAGCACATTGCAGGGGGTACTCGGCACTCTCGCTGCCAGGCACAGGGGGAGATTTTTTTTTTTTTTTTATTCTAATTTGAGTAAATTTGAGTTAAAGAAAAGAGAGAAAATGCCTGAGAATTAAATTTTCAAATTAAGGAGATGAAATAAAATGATTTTAATTTAATAATCTGTTGTGTCATGTTCTAACTTTTGGAGAATTATCAACACGTATGAGTGAGGGGGTACTCGAGGTATGACAAAAAGGCTTAGGAGGTACACAAGGCAAAAGGTTGGGTAACACTGCCATACCATACCATCATCCTGAAGAAAATATTTAGCATGTGCAGCTCTGGAAAAAAATAAGGGACCACTGCAAAATTATAATTGATTTTACTATTAATAGGTATGTGTCTGGGCAAAAGGAACATTTTTGTTTGAGTCTATAAACTACTGACAACATTTCCCCCAAACTCCAAATAAAAATATTATCGTTTAGAGCATTTATTTGCAGAAAATGACAAATGGTCAAAATAACAAAAAAGATACATGTTTTCGGACCTCAAACAATGCAAAGAAACAAGATCAAATTCATTTTAAAACAACATAATACTAATGTTTACACTTAAGAAGAGTTCAGAAATCAATATTCGGTGCAATAACCCTTATTTTTAATCACAGCTTTCATGCGTCTTGGCATGCTCTCCACAAGTCTTTCACATTGTTCTTGGGTGACTTTATTCCACTCCTGGTGCAAGAACTGAAGTAGCTCAGCTTTGTGTTTTTGTTGGAATTCAACAGACGCTGGAATGGAATGGCTATAATACATGTAGAGATGCTGATTTCAGAAAAAAATATGCAGTGGTCTCTTATTTTTTTTCCAGACCTGTGTGTGTGTGTTTTTATTTTTTATTTAGGATTTATTTGTTTTAGTTGCACTCAGAAACATAGAAAAACACGTGTCCTTACAGTCAGCAGGCTAGCATCTCCATGAAACTTACCCTTACTTGGTCTGAGAGTCTATCTTCTTGCCTCCAGAGAAATGTTGTTTCTTGCTATTGATACTTTCCAGCTCATCAACATTCCCTGGGGCAGTGAAGCTAACTGTAGACACTGCTTAGACTTTAATCTGAGCTTTAATTTAACACATAAAGATCTGACCATAAAGAACTGACAGCTTGGTCTACAAAAGGTGAGCTGAGTTGAGATATATGTTTTAGTTTTCCTTCTCAAAGGTCATTGTAGATGCTTAAGTGCCTTCTGTACTGTCTGGAGAGTTGTACAGGAACCTTACACAACAGAATGATTCCTCTACTTTGTGTATAAGTGTAAAAATGTGCCTCTTAAGCCAGCACGCAAGAACCCATTGAGCCATGTAAGCGTGTTGTACTGACTACAATTATAGGAAAAATCTTGAGGAATTCCACTGGAGACCTGTTGCCGGAAAGGCGCCGCCCACACTCGCACACACTTCACATAAGCCCCAGTGCTCCAATAACCTGGAAAAATCACTGGCTTATGCTGATTATGGAGAGATAATGTCAGCCCGTGTATTCACTACTGAGAGGCTTACGTCCTCATGGTTTGTGATCATAAGAAGATTTCATAATAATTACACCATTGTTCTGTGATCTCGCAAGAACTCGGAGCTAAACGAGGCCGACGCACGAGCAACAGGGGCAGAGCAAGAGACTTCAGAGAAAGAACAAGAATCGGGAATCAAAAATCCAAGAGTGACCTCTGCCAAAAGCTCCGATCAGCAGGTACAAACTGTGACAAATGACCCTATTACCGCTATCAGTGGAAAGAGCCATTATTAATGACTTCGAATACTCCTGCATGCCAAGATTGTCTTCTTCTCATTACTTTAATATGCTCAGTTAAATCGCTTTATGGCCCTCTCATTCTCCTTGAAGTGCTCCTCCATGTTTTTAAAGTCCACACGCCTCCCAATTGCCTACAGTTTTTAAGATAAGATAAGAGATAAGACTTTATTGATCTCACACAGGAGAAATTCACACACACACCACATTAGCTCCAGACAGTTTAGTGCAAAAGAAAGAACAAAAAAGTGCATACAGACAAGATAAGTAATAATAATAATAATAATAATAATAATAATAATAATAATAATAATAATAATAATAATAATAATAAGAAGAAGAAGAAGAAGAAGAAGAAGAAGAAGAAGAAGAAGAAGAAGAAGAAGAAGAAGAAGAAGAAGAAGAAGAAGAAGAAGAAGAAGAAGAAGAAGAAGAAGAAGAAGAAGAAGAAAAATTGCACGTTTAGACTATATAGTAGAGTTAGCCTTACAATGCTTGCCTTTCATGCCTGTAATCAACTCACATTTGTTTTACCCCAGTACAGATTTGTATAAGCAGCTCTTAGGATCCGGTGTGCTGTCTGCATCTAATTATAAAGCATTTCTAGTTGTGTTTTTCATCTTTTTAAGACGGCAATAATCAGTTACTGTGCCTTTAAGCAGTAGCTAAGATAAGATAAGACTTTATTGATCCCACATAGGAGAAATTCACTTGCCACAATAGCTCCAGGCAGATTAGTGCAAGAGAAAGTTTGAGCAAGAAAGTGCATGCAGGCAAAAAATAAAATAAGTAATAGATTCAAGATTCAAAGCTTTTATTGTCACATGCACAGTAAAGAAACACGTTTCCCTGTACAATGAAATTCTTGCTTTGCTGCCCACCCTGGATGCCAAGAGCATTAAAATAGATAAATAAGATAAAGAGAAGTATGTAAAGTAAGTATCAAATAGAAACAATCTTTACCGAATATACACTATGAAAAATATAGGCTAGGTGCTATGTACATATTTACAGATCATGTGCAACATTAGTTTTATGTGCAACTGTCAGTAGTAAAAACGGGGTGTAAACATTGTTGATATAGTGCAAACAGGAAGTGTAAACATGATTAATAAAGTGCAAACAGGAAGTGTAAACATTGTTGATATAGTGCAAACAGGAAGTGTAAACATGATTAATAAAGTGCAAACAGGAAGTGTAAACATTGTTGATATAGTGCAAACAGGAAGTGTAAACATGATTAATAAAGTGCAAAGAGGAAGTGTAAACATTGTTGATATAGTGCAAAGAGGAAGTGTAAACATGGTTGATATCATGCAAACAGGAAGTGTAAACATGGTTGATATAGTGCAAACAGGAAGTGTAAACATGATTAATAAAGTGCAAACAGGAAGTGTAAACATTGTTGATATAGTGCAAACAGGAAGTGTAAACATGATTAATAAAGTGCAAACAGGAAGTGTAAACATTGTTGATATAGTGCAAACAGGAAGTGTAAACATGATTAATAAAGTGCAAAGAGGAAGTGTAAACATGGTTGATATCATGCAAACAGGAAGTGTAAACATGGTTGATATCATGCAAACAGGAAGTGTAAACATGGTTGATATCATGCAAACAGGAAGTGTAAACATGGTTGATATCGTGCAAACAGGAAGTGTAAACATTCAAGCAATTACATGTGCAAATGTAATCTGACAGATTATTTTAACATAATAATAAAATACAGTAATAATAATAAAACAGATTGAGCAGTTGTTATGATTCTTAGGATATGTACAGACATAAATCATATCTGCATCCCAACTTACTCCAAAGATAAAGGTAGTTGCAGTGCTGACTTAATCCACCCACTCATTAGACCAGGGGTCTCCCATCTGTAGCTCAGGAGCTACCAGTAGCTCTTCACCCCATTCCAAGTAGCTTCCCGAGGGATTTCTGAATCATACGTATTGTGATGAATAACTCAAATTTGATTAATTGCCAATGTAATGAAAAACGTATCATTTTGATGCTTTGTGCACTTATAAATGGATAATGCCCCCCATCTAAGGCTTGCAATTACTCTTATATATTCTCAATTTCTTACCACCGCTAAAATGAGTACAGTAGCTCTTTGTTTTGTAGAGGAAGCTCACTGGAGGTAGACTGGAGACCTCTGCGTAGGACTGTTAGGTGTCTTCATGCACTTGTAAACATGTATAATCTGATTAATTACTCCGTGTTATTTGCTCATTTAAATCTGCAGCAAGCTCAACATCTATTAGCTGAAGCCAGTAAGTCCCTGTCGGAGGCCTCGAGTTTGTGTCTTCAGGACCAGCTCTCCCCTGCGCTCCTGTCTGAAGTCTGCCGGAACATGGTGGAGACCCATGGCCTGTCTGATCCCAGCGTCACGGGGCAGTTCTTGGCTCAGCTGCAGGTGAACTCACTGTCCCAAAGCTCAATGTGTACTAATGTTTATTATTTGAAGATACGCAAGACTACTGGATGTAACTTACCTTCTCTTCTGTATCTGCATCTGTTCTCTCATAGCAACTGAATTCATGCTCTCTATCACATGGAGATGTTGTTGCTATGCTTGGAATGTTCCACAGTATGGCATTATACTTTAACCTTACACAACAAGATAGATTCTCGTGGTAACAGTGGGTTTACAAACTGGCTGGCGCTGCCTGCTTGTCTTGACATACCGTACTTTTCGGACTATAAGCCGGTACTTTTTTCTCACACTTCGGACCCTGCGGCTTATAGTCAGGTGCGGCTTATGTATGGATTAATTCTTTATCAAGACAGCGAATGTAGCACGTAACCCGAGCTCCACTGCACGCTTCAGGTATCAACAGTTCCTTGAGATTGAGTTCAGAGGGTTTACCCTTAAAGTTAAACTTGAAACTTTATTTTAAGGCTTCCAGAGGCTACAGGCTGGCCATTTTACAGTTGTTTTACTGCCGTGTTACTGCCGTAGGTGCTGTTCGAAAAAAGCATGTAATGGTATTTATGTTGATTAATTTTTTTTTTTTAAATCCCTTTATGTACCATCTTTCTGTGTAAATATCTTAAGTTACAATGTGGACACTTGCGGCTTATAGTCAGGTGCGGCTTATATATGTAAAAATCTTAATTTTTTTTAAACATTTGGTTGGTGCAGCTTATAGTAAGGTGCACTCTATAGTACAAAAAGTACGGTAGATATGATATTTTGATGACATTTTTTCATTGCACAAACACTACTGGGACCTGTTCCATGATCCGCTTACCTATATTTAATTATGTTTTACAAGAGCCAGTTTACTCTATGCAGTCTACATTTTTTCCACTTTCCCTACTTTCATTGTGCAGTCTGTCTTATGTAATCACTGCATTCTAAATATGTGAAGTAGTCTCAAGATACATGCAAACATGATGCTAGTAGTGTTGAGACAATACTAAAATTCCATACTCAGTTTTGATACTAAGGAAACAGACAAAAATACAGCTCTTTAAAAACATTTACGAGTGGTGTAGTGGGATGGAGGAGCTTTTAGAGGAAGGTCGGGGTCAGGTTCTCCAGGGACGTGTGCACAGTAGTGAGGTTTGATCTGTATGGCCGGGGATAGGGAGCTACAGTGTAGTGTCCTCTTATTTTAAATTAGCTCAATGACACAGCAGTTACCGCTTTAACCTCACAGCAAGAAGGTCACGGGTTCAACTCCCGGGCAGCCGTGTGGAGTTTGTTCCTCGCATGCCTGTGTAGGTTTCCTCTGGTTTTCCCTAACACTAAAAACATGTACAATATGGTCACCTCTGAGGCTGGGACACTCTTGGAAATGAGATCCTAGGTGGACTTTCCTGGTTAAATAAATAAGAAAATTAAATAAAAAGTATCTTTCTCTGATTTAACGTTAACTTTTCATCCTGTCTTGTTGCTTTTGCTATTACACATTTCCATTTGTTACCTCACTCCAGAGCTGCCTCTCCATCAGCTTCATATCCAGGATTTATATAGTGCTTTTTTGCACGCTCAAAGACGCTTAATAAACAATGGGAATCAGTAAGAAACAGTAGAAAATAGTGGTGGAAAAATAGTCACCAGTAGAAGATAATTATGTGTCTCTCTCTCTCTCTAGCTATTTTTTGTCTGACTCTGGATCACTGCTTATTTAATTAAATTTAATTCAATTTACCAACAAGAGCCATCACTAGAGTTTACTGGAGTCTTGTGAAATTGTCTCAAACATAAACATTAAAGGTGCGTTTTGTAACTTTTATGATTCTGCTTATCTCCATGGAATAAGATGGCCATCGTTGAACATTACAGGCAAATAATGACATCTCCAGACAAGTTGCACATATACCTTTAAATAATTATACTTAATCTATTTTACCTCACTCCAGAGCTGCCTCTCCATCAGCTTCATGTCCAAGGTCCTGAGTGCAGCCTGTAGTGACTCCAGGGACTACCTCTGCTCGCTGTCCTCTGTGCTCCGGCTGAACTCGAACCTGCTCTTTTCCCGTGACGAGAGCCTCCCCCGCCCCCTGCAGGAGGCCCAGGGCACCGTCTGCCCCTGCTCCAAGGTACTGGCCTCCGCTCCCTTCTCATGATTAATGAACGCTGTCACTGCCTCCTCTGTGAGCTCCCTGGATGGCACATGCTATGTTAAGGTTTCTGCCCTAAATATACTAGCGGGATTTAAAACACGGCGGGATAGGGACACAGAGGAGATAGGATGATGAAGTTTGGATTTGGAAAACAATAAAGGGACTAAATTTATAAAAGTGTAACGTACAGAAAACCCACAACTCCTACAAGAGATATGTTATAGATATGTTATAGATGTTATACACTAGGGTTATCACTTTTTTACAACCTCTATACCCTGTATCATATTTTGATGAACTTTTGCTAGTAATGAAAGGAATTGACCTTCCTTTGGTCATATTTTTGAAAAAAAGTCCCCCCGGACTCAAAATTAAATCTTCGTAAAGCCTACCAACAACCAGAATAATACCGTTAGAAGGTTAATATCTGTTCAATTATAAAATAACCAAAGGCAAATTTCTCTTTAATAACACAGGAACAAAACACATAATCAGGGTAAAGATAATATAAAATAGGCCACTAAAAGTCAAAAATGATGATTGTCCCAGAATTCTGGGATGGCTTTAGGCCTGCAACATATCAGCCTACAACCGGCTGTGTGAAACCAAATAAAGGCTTAATCTTAATCTATCACTAGTTGAACAAAACAGATTTCCCCAACTCTACAGTCTACATGGTTTATACAGTGAAAGTGAAACTGAAACTCCAGGTTTCTGGGAAAGCTGTAGGCTACAATATATCACTACTAAACGAGACAGAAGCAAGAATAGAAACTGAAACTCCAGTATATTATGATGGCAGTGTGTATTTAATACTTTTTTGTTTCGGGGGGACTTTTTTTAAAAGAGTGTTGAAAATGGAGTTTGGTTTCTTCAATTATACCAAAAAGTTCATTCAATTATGATGCAGGACTTTGATTTTGGGGAAAAAAAGTTCAAAAAGTTATAACCCTATTATATATACACTGCTAAATTGACTTTTGATCATGTTATATTGTTACTTCTGTTAAATATTCCTGAAGGTGGCAAAAGGAGAAACTCAATTTGTCAACTGGACAAAAGTGTATTTGGTCGAATACGTTTCGCAGCTCCAAAATGCAAAGAAACAAGAACAAATTCATTTTAAAACAACATAATACTAATGTTTACACTTAAGAAGAGTTCAGAAATCAATATTTGTTGCAATAACCCTTATTTTTAATCACAGCTTTCATGCGTCTTGACATGCTCTCCACAAGTCTTTCACATTGTTCTTGGGTGACTTTATTCCACTCCTGGTGCAAGAACTGAAGTAGCTCAGCTTTGTGTTTGTGTTGCAATTCAACGGACGCTGGAATGGAATGGCTGTAATACATGTAGAGATGCTGATTTCAGAAAAAAATGCAGTGGTCTCTTATTTTTTTCCAGAGCTGTATATTTTTATGTACTTTCTACTCTCTGTTGTCCACAAAGGGATACAGAAATTCAGTCCTTTGCCTGTGCACTAGACCCAGATGTTCAATTATTCTTTTTTTATATACACCAGGGGTCGGCAACCTGCGGCTCCAGAGCCTTTGATCCCTCTGAGTACAGTGGTCCCTTGTTTATCACGGTGGTTATGTTCTAAAAATAACCCACGATAGGTGAAATCTGTGAAGATATTATAGAATGAAACCAAAGATCCAAACCTGTTTTCAGGCCCTAAACATATCAAGTGTATTTCACAGTTCCTCTGACCGAGCCTCTTCGCCCTGGCGCCGCTTCCCTGTCGCAGATTTTGTCGGGGAGAAAACTTGCAAACATACAGTACTTCAGAGTCACACTGCGATCGAACATTTATATAAATCTGGCAAACTGAAATCATTCTGTACTGTACAGGAGACACGGCAGGGAGGAGAGTGACTGACAAATCGGCAAAGGTCTACAGTCCCTTAGCCAATCAGGACACAGAAATGCACGTTGATTCACTATTTAAAAAATTGAAAGAAAAAAAAAATCTGCAAAACAGTGAGGCTGCAAAAAGTGAACGATATAGCGAAGGACCACTGTATTCAATTAAAATGTATTTTATTTTAGTTCGTTCATTTTCAAAATGTAATTCTATGGCACAAAGGCAAAAAAAAAAAACATGCAGAAAAGGGTTTCAAAAGGGTTTTGTGGCTCCCAGTGTTTTCTTTACCGTGTGAAACGGGTCCAAATGGCTCTTTGAGTGGTAAAGGTTGCCGACCCCTGATATACACCATTGCATGTGTAGTTTTCCAACATATTAAAAAAGAACAGAATAAAGGATAATATTCGTTATAGCAACTACAGATGGAAATTAGCTATGAGCTACAATCTAGTACAAACATCTCTGTGCTTAATGTAATTGTACACTGTCCTAATAAACCAATAAATGAAATGAAACTATTTTTAATTGTAATAGTAATTGTATGTTGTTTACTGATGGCCTTTTTGAAGTGTTGTTCTGTATCTTCTCCAGGCCTTCTCTCATTTGTCCATAAACCCCAGTCACCCGGACCTCCTCTCAGATCTGCCTCCAAACATGAAGCTGCTCCTGCTGCAGCACTCCGAGGACAGGTGAGCCACTCTGTTATATTTACTCTATGTTCTCATCTGCCTTTTACCTACGGACTATAAATACTGCCATGCCTCCCCCTGTCACTGCTATGATGTATGACTTTGCATAAGGACGAACAAAGCACTTTCAGGACCACATTAACTATACGTGTATATAACTGGACACTCGGGGGCTGTTTTTCTAACTCCAATCTTTACAGGAAAGAACTTTATGGGGCTTTCTACGAAGGGAAAGCTCAGGGAAATCAAAAAGGGAAGACAACTCAAACTATAGGCAAGTACTTTTGTGATTTACTAAAACTAGAACATAAATATCTAACTAGCGTACACCAGCATTTTATAAGTAATACTCCTCTCATACTCCTCTGTATGACTGCATTCACACTTTTACCATGCACCCAAAATGCCAAAATTGGAACAGAAAAACCATTAAATTCAGAAGTAAACCAGAACCAAACCAGAATTTATATAGTGATTTTTTGGACGCTCAAAGACGCTTAAATTGGGACAGAATAACCATTAAATTCAGAAGTAAACCAGAACCAAACCAGGATTTATATAGTGCTTTTTTGGATGCTCAAAGACGCTTAAATTGGGACAGAATAACCATTAAATTGAAGTAAACCAGAACCAAACCAGGATTTATATAGTGCTTTTTTGGATGCTCAAAGACGCTTAAATTGGGACAGAATAACCATTAAATTCAGAAGTAAACCAGAACCAAACCAGGATTTATATAATGCTTTTTTGGATGCTAAAAGACGCTTAATAAACAATGGGAATTGGTAATAAACAGTAGAAAATAGTGGAAAAAAAATAGTCACACCAGCAGAAGATAGTTATGTGTCTCTCTCTAGCTATTTTTTGTGTGAATCTGGATCACTGCTTATTTAGTTAAATTAAATGAAATCCAAACAAGTTACATAGTATATTATTATTATATAGTATTATTAAATAATTATACTTAATTTTTTTGTGTGAAATCTAACAGCTAAATCTGCTAAGTTGGCTTTTGTTTAATGTGCATGTAGAGTATTAGACTCCAACTTTGTTAAGAAATGCATTTGTAGTAACTTAAATAACACTGGCCCCTTTGGAGACCCCAATTCGAGTTTGTAATGGCCACTGTGACCTTGAAACTGTATCTTGCCCTATAGTCAGCATTTACATAGCTTCGAATGAACTTGGCTTGGCATTTCTCCTCGAGGGCAGCTGAAAGTTCACATTTAATGAAGACAAAGAAAAAAATAACCACTCTGAAGTGCAAACGAAAGGACTTTGTAACCTCGGCATCTGCATTGTCTTTGAACTTTGCCTCCTAAACGTCACCGTTTTATTAAGATATTAAGATGGACCGCGTGCACTTTCTACTGATTTAACAAGACACACAAATGCGACTGGATTGGATCTTGAGTCATTATGTGAGGATAAAACTGAAAAGACAAGTGGAAAACAAGATTAGACATGAGAAATCGTGTGTGTGGTAGGAGCTCGCAGGGACCAATTATAAGCCAATACTGTACTTGTCCAAGTATACATGCCGCATTCTGTGTCAATCTTCTTGTTTTAGACTTGACATGTTCAAAGGTGGCCAAGGTTACCGTCTGCCCCAGGACTCTGCTGACTCTGCAGGACCACGCTCAGACCTTGGGCCGAGAGACCAGACAAGTCCGACTAAAGGAGGCCTCCCTCCGGACAGCAGAGGGCGCAATGGGCTATACCCTGGAGGTGTGGACGAATTTACACAATATCACTGCAATGTTCACTAGCGTTTTATGAGAAGTACTCCTCTCATACTCCACTGTATTGCTGCGTTCACCACATCAAAATCAAAGTTCAAAGTCAGCTTTAACAAGACACAATACAATGACTAAAGCATCACATATGTCTGTAACAAAAGTACATTAAACTTGTATATAATACAAATAGGTAAAACACAAAATGTGTAGTGTAATAAAGCTCAAATGGTGTCATTTAAGCAGCAGTGTCAGTGTCATTTAAGTGTCATTTAAGCAGCAATATCAGTGTCCTTTAAGTGTCATTTAAGTGTCAGTGTCATTTAAGAGCAGTTTAAGCAGCAGTGTCAGTGTGCTTTAAGTGTTATTTAAGCAGCAGTGCCATTGTGTCATTTAAGTGTCATTTAAGCAGCAGTGTCAGTGTGCTTTTTAGTGTCATTTATGCAGCAGTGTCATTGTGTCATTTAAGTGTCATTTAAGCAGCAGTGTCCGTGTGCTTTAAGTGTCATTTAAGCAGCAGTGTCATTGTGTCATTTAAGTGTCATTTAAGCAGCAGTGTCATTGGGCTCGGAGGGAGGGCAGGGCAGGAAGAGAGTTCAGCATCCTGACAGCTTGGTGGATGAAACTGTCTTTCAGAAATAACCCAATTTATATAAAAATATTTAAAATATAAAATGTATATGAAAATTGTGCTGATTTAATAATAATACAATAAAAATCTGATTCATATAGTGTTTTTTTGGACACTCAAAGATGCTTTACAAATAATAGGAAACAGGAGAAAACAGCAGTGGAATTTATGGTGGGAATGCAGTGATTTGAAGTGCTGTATGAGTCCGAGTTCCTGATGGTTTGTGGGATTGAGTTCCAGAGGGCGGTGGCGGTGGCAGTGAAGGCTCAGTCCCCCAAGGTCCAGTGAGGGGAGTGAGGGAGTCGGTGTTTGAGACAGCGCCAATGTCTATCTAGTATTTTTGTTCATACTTTAATTGGAGATTAAAATACTACCCACTATTTACCTGGCCAGCCAAATGATATCTCTCTGTATTTCCTATACAGCGCGATACCATTTGGACACCCTCGCTCCACTCTCGCTCCTCCGGTTAAAAACAGACTCCGCGATTCTGATTCGTTCAAAGATGGTAACGTCAGTGCACCCGCCTTTGCCCGCAACGTCACTCTTAGGCAGCGGAAGTTCCTCCTCAGTTTTGAATCAAGATGGCGCAATCTCTGATTGGTTCACTTAGCTGTCTGTCTAAGCGCAACCGCAGCGCATTCTGGATCAAGCGTTACCAGACTCATCCGCTGGTACAGCGATGAGTCATGGATTCTTCCAGGCAAACCCACTATTAGACCAATCATGAAAACCTTAATATTATTTTAAACCTACAATATATTTGAAATGATAATAAGCAAACATAAGGCATATGCTTCCATCTCTTTAGATTCAATTTTGCAAGTGGTCTGTCATTTATGAGCAGTTCTTTTCCATAGACTACTTTGATGGTTATATTTTTATTGAATATAAAAAAGTTAAACATACTATTATGTACCACTCATCTGCTCAAAAAGATGTGATGACGTCAGATAGCACCAGCAGAAATGGTTGGTATTAAAAGGAACATAATAATGACATAATCACAGGGTTCATTCAGGCCCTGCACAAATTGAGGCATAAACAGATTTGTTCCTTGTTCTTCTTGTTAAACAGAGCTCAGCAGCAGAACAAGCATTAGCGCCTCTCTTCAGGGAGCTGCTGCGACTAATGGAAGCCTATCTGAATCCACTTCTTTCACAGTTTGACTTATCTGGTTTCAGGTAAGTCTTCAGATTCTCTGCTTTGTCCATTACAAAAGATTTCATGGACTAAAGAAACATTGTAAGTTTTAAAGGAAAAGTAACGTTTTTTACAATCTGAGCCTTATTTTGGTAATAAGTTGTTTTACTCACCCATAGCACTTTGGTGTCATATGGAGCACTTCCAGAGATGTTTTAGATTTGCGTTAGCCTAGCGCGACTTCTAGCCATAGCTCGGGGCATATAATATATTCCCCAAGCATGTAATATGCCCCGTACGGTCTCCAAATAACACAAACTTTAGCACTTTTCAAATCATAGAAGCTCGATGTCTTAGTCTACGATTTTGTTTGAGTCAAAAGTGGCCTGTAATCCGAGATTTATCCATAGTTTACAGCTTTGCGTTTCATGTTTGGGTCCCGGGAGCTGAGAGCACAGTCCGCACATGCGCACTGGCGTCCTCATCTACTCGAAACTATGGCTAAATCTCGGATTACAGGCCACTTTTGACCAAACGAAATCGTAGACTAAGACATCGAGCTTCTATGATTTGAAAAGTGCTAAAGTTTGTGTTATTTGGAGACCGCAAACATGTGCCCCGAGAACTCAGATTATGGAGATCGCAAATCTAAAACATCTCTGGAAGTGCTCCATATGACACCAAAGTGCTATGGGTGAGTAAAACAACTTGTTTTATTACCGAAATAAGGCTCAGATTGTAAAAAACGTTCCTTTTCCTTTAAGTCTATCTACAACCCAGGTTTGAATTGTCATTTTTAGACGTCTACACAGACACTGCACCATCTTCTTTGTTCTCATAGCGTGTAAAATGTAATGTCAGTGCACCATCTTACATTTTTAATGATACAGTGCCAGTCTCTGGGCTGCACATTCCATGACCTGTAGAAGAGAGCATTGTTTTTACCAAAAGAAAAGAAAAAGCAGTTAGGGGAAAAACCCTTTTGGTTCATTTCATAATCATGTGGGCATATAGGCAAGGCAAGTTTATATGTAGAGCACAAATCATAGCTAAAGTCATTCAAAGGGCTTTATGGAATAAGAGGAAAAAAATAAAGAGGAGGAATTACACACAAAACCAAATAAAAAAACATCAATAATTATAATAAAAGAAACATGAAAAGTGCAGAGCTAAACAAAACTGTTTTGAGCCTGGATTTAAACATTGTCGGAGTAGAATCCTGTCTCAAATCGTCAGGAAGTCTGTTCCAGGTTTTAGCAATGCCCCATGTTTAGTCCAGACTCTGGGCACCAGCGAGGCCGGTCCCTGAGCTCCTCAGAGTGCAGATGGTTCATATGGCACTAACATGTTAGGGATGCACTTTGGTGCCAGGCCATGGAATAGAGATGTCTGAAACTTTTGACTTTATTATTCTTTTGTAGAAGTGTAAAACAATCATATGTACAGACACCCCAAATCCCCCCTTACTCTACATCCATAGGGACTTGTCATTAATAATTCAAAAGCAAATATTCTATCTTTTCCATAGTCAAAAATGACACCTACAAACAGGAAAGTGAAACCCGTGAATATTGCTGCAGTATTAGTGATGTTTCTTTCCATGGCTTTACTCCAGGCCTGTGTCAGCACCTCCAGAGCCGACTCGGTCCAAAGACAAAGTGGAGAGGACCAACTCAGGTACAGCTGCAGGGACTCTGACCTGTGTGGATCCCGGCAGCCTCATTAGCACCATCTGTTGTGGCTCACAGCAGCACTGTGTTCATTTGAATCTGTCCAACTCATCTGCGCACACATGAATTCTGTCCACAGTAAAACAGTGCGTGTGTGATGAAAACAACACTGAACATTTCAAACTGAAAGCATAATCAAGAAGAGAAGATAATAATGTTGGAAATATGATTTTTTTGATTACAGCAATGATTTAAATACAAGAAGTAATAGATAACAAATTGTTTAGCCAGTTGGGTTTTCAACTATTAAAGGTGTACTATGTAACTTTTCTGTTGAGGAATCAGCCACATGCTCGTCTCCATGAAGATGTTACTGCTTTGACTGGAATTAAACTGCTCTATCTTGCATTTATGCAAAAGTTTTTTACCTCAGAAAAAACATGACTGACCCTCTCACAGAAAAGCTTCATCGTGCACCTTTACATTCCATTTCCAGTTCTTTTTTTTCTTCCTTTTTTAAATGTATTTTTATTCAAAGGCTCGTAGTTGGTTTCTGATTCAGACTATAGATGTATTTTCAATTACTATATATCAATTTCCAATCAATCGGACAGAATTACAGTTGAATTGTCATTGTGTTGCTTCGTTCTTAAAGTGGGACTAAACACCTAAACTCCGCCCACAACCACATTTCAAATAGAGCTGCTAAACCGGGTATCCACACTCCAAACTCCACCCCTCAAACACCTACTACTGCAAATCACTTCGACTTAGACAAACTTTATTGATCCACAAGGGAAATTATTTGGGTACAGCAGCTCAAACATCATAATATAATGTGTGAAGAATCCTTCAGTCGTCCAGGTAGAATCCATGGTAAAAGAATAAATTCTATTTGTCAACTGGACAAAGTTTATTTGGCCGAAGACATTTCACAGCTCATCCAAGCTACTTTGTCAGTTCTGGTTAGAGTGCTGATGGACACTGCAGGGAGGAGCTAACTACAATGAAATTACTATTAAACTATCCCACCTCTTTGTTTTCAGTTTCTGTCTGGGGGTCTTGTTTAGCATACCCATTCAGTACCATAATGGGTGTTTTCATACCTCTGGACATGACCTGGCTAGTCCTATTAGAAAACTGACTAGTCCAAAGAAAACAATAGGAAACACCCATTATGGTTACTGAATGGGTATGCTAAACAAGACCCCAGACAGAAACTGAAAACAAAGAGGTGGGATAGTTTCAGAGTAATTTCAGTGTAGTTAGCTCCTCCCTGCAGCTAGATATAAGCAGTGTCCACCAGCACTCTAACCAGAACTGACGAAGTAGCGCGGATGAGCTGCGAAACGTCTTCGACCAAATAAACTTTGTCCAGTTGACAAATTGAATTTATCCTTTTATCATAATATAATATATAACAAAGGGTAACAAAGTTCTCCCGTCGCTCACTGTAATGTCTCCAGCTCACAACCGATCACGATTTAGACATTTTAACCAGAAAACTGTAAATGTACCTGGTTTGAACAGTAGATAATGCTTTTAAAACACCATATACACAGTTTAGTAGCTAACAGAATGTTGATTTAAAGTTTAGCTCCACTTTAAGACTTCTTCCACTACTTTGTCTTGCCCTATATGAGAAAAAGTACAGCAGTACCCTTCGTTATTCATATAGTCCCTTCCCTTGTCCATACAGCGATGTTCCCAGGGGATTCGGGGGATTCGGGGGAGTCGGGGGAGTCTCTGGTGCTGTTGGCCGATCATATTCTGCTCCTCTTCCCTCTGGAGGCTCTGTCGGTGCTGCAGGAGGACTGGCTGACGGCTGTGTCCCGGGACTTCTCTCTCCAGCTCCTCCACTCACGCCTGCAACAGTCTAACAAAGGTACTGCACGTTTTCATATACTGTATTTGGGTCACAATAAAAATCGAACTTTTTTGTTGTGTTCTGCTGGCCTGTCATGATAAATACTGTATTGACTTATCGTTCAATAAGTAAAAGTTGGAATAGTCTATTTTGCGGGGTCAGAATGTGTAATATGCTTTTTCTTCTAAAATTCTTCTGTAATTCTTCTGTAATACAATAAGATTTAAGTTGTAGAATGTCAAATAAATCACTTCTATGACTCATTATAGAGAGACCAGCCAAGGAGTCTCATAAATGTATTTTCAGCAGTTGTAATTATCAATTAACAGTTTAGCAGGTTTACAATTATGACGCTTATGTTCTACGTTAAAGTTGTTGCGGTTTTAATTTTAGTAATGTCTGTTTAGCCGACGTTATCGTTTTCATTGAACTTTCATGTATAAACAAGCTTTTTTTTTTTTGTCGAGCTGAGGTACCCGATAATCCTTGACATTTGTTTACGTTTGTTTGCGTCAATTGTTGTCGCCTCTGTAGACGTATCGAGGGGCAAGACAAAGACGTAGATAAAGGGGACGGTGTAAGACAGAGTAATGGGACGCAGTTTTAAAGTAGTTTCACTATGATAGTCCACAGCTTGTCTTGTCTCCATGGAGGTCTTATTGTTTTACCTGACATGTCCCACAGTTATGCCTTAAACTCATCTATCATGATGGAAACAGGCGACACTACCAGGTCAAGTTACAGGTAAGAATCTTTAGAGGGGTGAGCCCACTCACAGTGAGAATGCAGATTTTTCCAAAGCAATAAAAACACTTTTAATTGATTCAATGCAGGATAAATAACTTGACTTGCCTCAGTTCTGTGGTACAGTCCAGGCAAAGCAATAACAACTCCTTGAAGACCAGCAGATGGCTGACACTCCACCAGAAAGTTCCATAGAGAAAATATGTTAAATTTGTAGAATAATAGTTATTGACATAAATAGCTATTATTCAGAAAAAGGTGGCTTGTCCTCTCCGGGTGGGTGGAGAGTTCCTGCCTCAAGTGGAGGGGTTCAAGTATCTCGGGGTCTTGTTCACGAGTGAGGGGAGGATGGAGCTTGAGATTGACAGGCGGATCGGTGCAGCGTCGGCAGTGATGCGGTCGCTGTATCGGACCGTTGTGGTGAAGAGGGAGCTGAGCCAAAAGACAAAGCTCTCAATTTACCGTCAATCTACGTTCCTGCCCTCACCTATGGTCATGACCTTTGGGTAATGTCCAAAAGGACAAGATCGCGGATACAAGCGGCCAAAATGAGTTTCCTCCACAGAGTGGCTTGGCGCTCCCTTAGAGATAGGGTGAGGAGCTCAGTCACATGTCGAGAGGAGCAGCTGAGGTGGCTCGGGCATCTGTTCCATATGCCTCCTGGATGCCTCTCTCAGGAGGTGTTCCGGGCATGTCCCACCGGGAGGAGGCCCCAGGGAAGACCCAGGACACGCTGGAGGGACTGTGTCTCTTGGCTGGCCTGGGAACACCTTCGGGTCCCCCCAGAGGAGCTGGAGGAAGTGTGGTGAAGAAAGTCTGGGAGTCCCTGCTTAGACTGTTGCCCCCGTGACCCGGCCCCGGATAAGCGGAAGAAAATGGATGGATGGATGGATGGATGGACATAATTTATACTCTCAAATCTCAAAATACAGGGTAATTTAAAATGAAATTAATTTGTCCATGTCATTTTAAAATATCACGATTGTAAAATTGCATTGCTTCTTCTCACAACACTACTGTATAGCACTACTGTTACATACTTTCTATAGTAGCCCTACACTATGAACATGTACTACTTCATATGGCTCTACTGCCTGATTCAAGCTATTTTTATGACAAGCAGCATTTAATTAACACTTCCACATTCACCCATCTATGTGGGAGGCACTTTTCATTAATTTAAGTGGCATTAATTGTTGTTGTTTTTCCTCATTTAGCAGAGCTGTTCCGGAAATCATTCACTGGGCTAATTTTTAAAAACACAATTGCCGTTTTAGATGTAAATGATAACTTCCTGATTATATAGTGCCTTTCAAGATACATTTATATAGCATTATTCATTCACTCTCACCACTCAACCACACACCAAATTCATTTCATTGGAAAGCACTTTGGTCACCATTGGTGTTGTAAAGGGCTATATAAATAAAGACTGACTGATTGATTGATTGATACAAGGTGGGAGAAATGTCTTGCCCAAGAACACATCAAAAGCTACTCGGTGAATGCTCTATACACTGAGCCCCTGCCACTTTGCTGTTGTCTTGGCTATGTTTACAATCACACAAAAGAGTAAGATTATATGTAAGATGAATGAAATGACATGCAGTTACATCTGAAATGAGTGATCAGATTTCATATTGTGTTCACACCTGTGCAGGCATTGATAAAGATAATGATAATGACAAAAATGAACAACAGTCATTCTTAAAACTACAAATTAACTGTCACCTGCTACTAATTGTTTTTGAATATTCAGATTCGTCACACACACAAAATGAGATGTTCAATTATTCAGTTCCCTGATCCATCCATCCATTTTCTTCCACTTATCTGAGGCCGGGTCACTGGGGCAGCAGTGTAAACAGGGACTCCCAGACTTCGTTCACCCTTCCTCCAGCTCCTCTAGGGGTTGCCCCAGGCCAGCCGAGAGACATAGTCCCTCCAGAGTGTCCTGGGTCTCAAGTAAACACACCACAGATGAAACATTAGTTCTTTGACAGTTCCCAGAGGTTATTGTTAAACATTTTTACTGCGTTATAAACCAAGAAACATTGCGATGCAGACAGGTGAGTGAAGCAAACATCTTTAAAAGATACATTCAAACAGACGCTGCCCTGTCCACTGATCTATTAATAAGCAGGGGCAGGTTTTGTGGAGTAACTGTGCCACGTAACATACCTGATCTTATTCCTTTTAAATAATGCCTTACACTTACCAAACCATCTCAGAGCCTGGGTTGAGGAGCAGAGGTAGCCATCTAAAGAAATGGAATTTGTCCAGGAGAAAAAGGTCATTCCACATCCCACTGGTATGCACAGGTTTATCCCGACATCCGTGAACACCGCTGCCTACCGCAATAAAGGGGAGACCATTAGATCTGCCATAATACTGAGGACGATTCACTTCCCGAGTCCAGTCTGATTGGGCAGCAAGATTTTCTGTAGGAGCAGATTTACCTGTTATACAGACGTGTAGTGTTTGTGTTCTGAATGTCCGTATTTCAGCAAAATGTGTCTTGCCCCTAGTACAGATGTACAGCTCTGGAAAAAAATAAGAGCCCACTGCAAAAATCTGTTTTTCTGATTTTACTACTTATAGATATGTGTTTGGTCAAAAGGAACATTTTTGTTTGAGTCT
Organism: Paratrypauchen microcephalus; assembly: GCA_036785185.1. Lineage (NCBI taxonomy): Eukaryota > Metazoa > Chordata > Actinopteri > Gobiiformes > Gobiidae > Paratrypauchen > Paratrypauchen microcephalus. The sequence goes on from JAVJIX010000321.1 coordinate 375,642, forward strand.
ATAAACTACTGACAACATTTCCCCCAAATTCCAAAACGCCCGTCTGTGTTGGTACAAACACACAAACTGTACCAACACAGACGGGCGTGCCAGAGTGCCAGAGAGGGGAGTTAAAGAGGCTATTTTTGTCAAAAAAGAGAATCCTTCTCTGAACAGAAATGGTGGAGTCAGACATAATTTGCATCCCATCTACAATTCCATTCTTAAGCCTAGATCAAGCAAACAGGGAAACAATAGGGCTAGCCAGGTCAGGGCCAGAGGTGTGAAAAACAGGTGTGTAGGGATGAATAGGGATCGTTAGCTAGACGCCAGAGAAAGAAGAGTTCAGAAATCAATATTTGGTGCAATAACCCTTATTTTTTATCACAGCTTTCATGCGTCTTGGCATGTTCTCCACAAGTCTTTCACATTGTTCTTGGGTGACTTTATTCCACTCCTGGTGCAAGAACTGAAGTAGCTCAGCTTTGTGTTTGTGTTGGAATTCAACAGACGCTGGAATGGAATGGCTGTAATACATGTAGAGATGCTGATTTCAGAAAAAAAAATGCAGTGGTCTTATTTTTTTCCAGAGCTGTACTGTATATCCACTGCGTGCTGTCTGCATCTAATTAGATTTTGCATTTTGTTGTTCGGTAACCAGGAAGTGCATGTCAGCATGTTAGTTGTTAGCTGTGGAAAACTTTTGTAAACTCATTGCAGTGAATAATTAGGATGCTCAGAATTCATATGGACCATACCATTTAAAATGAACTCGTTCTGTTTTTCACTTTGAATACGGTAAAAATCAGGTACAGCAAATTTAAAGCATTTTGTTATTTAGTGTTATGATTATTGTGAGAAGAAATGACAATTCTACAATCTGCGAAAACCTTAATTTTCAGTGCCATAATAATACATTACCATTATTTTAGTCTGTAGTTCATTGAAATAATATACAGTTATACTATAGTTACACTCACTGTTCAAGTACAGGTTTAGGAACAGTTTACAATTATTATTATAAACTATTATAAATTATTAAAATAATTTCGCTTGTGGATCAATAAAGTTTGTCTAAGTCTAAGTTTATATTGCGATAAACAAGTCTCACAGTAGTGGAAGTATTTGCTAAACTGTTTATTTAAAAATATCCGAAGCAAATCAAGATTTTAATGTCACGTAAACTCCAAATAGTAAATCTAAATGTTTTTTAATTGATTTGTTGGTCACAATAACCTTAGTCACTCAGAACATTTAATTTAATCATGTTGGGTGTACACTAGACTAAAAGAATAATAATGTACTATTATGTCGCTGAAAATTAAGGATTTTGCATACTGTAACATTGTAATATTTCTTCTCACAATAATATAACACTAAATAACATTAGCATTCTTTTAGGCTAGTGTACACCCAACATGATGAAATTACAGCAAATACTTCCACTACTCTGGGACGTGGGACTTGTTTATCACAATTTTAAACTGTACCTAAACCTGTACTTGAACAGTGAGTGTAACTATAGTATAACTGTATATTATTTCAATGAACTACAGCCATTAGGGTTATAACTTTTTGAACTTTTTTTCCAAAATCAAAGTCCTGCATCATGATTGGATGAACTTTTTGGTATAATTGAAGAAACCAAACTCCATTTTCAACACTCTTTTAAAAAAAAGTCCTCCCGAAACAAAAAAGTATTAAATACACATTACAGCCGATGATATGAAATGTGAAATCGTGCTAAGTTATCACAAGGGCCATTACAAGTCAGTTTGACTGAAAATGGATCAATGATAAGTTGTACTGCCATCATAATATACTGGAGTTTCAGTTTCTATTCTTGCTTTCACTTTATAAGCCATGTAAATTTGGGGAAATCTGTCTCATTTAGTAGTGATATATTGTAGCCTACAGCTTTCCCACAATCCTGGAGTTTCACTTTCACTTTCACTGTATAAACCATGTAGACTATGCGTGAAAAGTCCCTCAGTCGTCCAGGTAGAATCCATGATAAAAGGAGAAGTTCAATTTGTCAACTGGACAAAGTTTGTTTGGTTGAAAACGTTTCGCCGCTCATCCGAGAGGCTTCGTCAGCTCTAATGTAGACTATAGAGTTGGGGAAATCTGTTTTGTTCAACTAGTGAAAGATTAAGATTAAGCCTTTATTTGGTCTCACACACAAATGACACACACTGATTATTTTATGACTGAACAGATATTAACCTTCTAACGGTATTATTCTGGTTGTTGGTAGGCTTTACGAAAACTTCATTTTGAGTCCGGAGGGACTTTTTTCAAAAATATGACCAAATGAAGGTCAATTCCTTTCATTACTAGCAAAGGTTCATCAAAATATGATACAGGGTACTGAGGTTGTAAAAAAGTTATAACCCTAGTGTTCAAACATTACACCACATTCAAATTGCTACTAAACCTGGAACAAAATCTTAACCAAACCAGGACTAATCTAGAACAGGACTAAACCAAGGCTGCGTCCCATTTCTCTGTCTTACCCCTTCGTCTTACCCCTGTCCATTGGTTTTGCGTGTTCATGTGAGGGCAAGGGGTGTCTCGATTCTAATTTTGATCAAGGGCTCGGGCCACGACCGAGGGCTACATACCCCTTGAAACGAAGTAAGCTCTCGACCAGACTTGGAACGAAGGCGTACACCTACAAGCTCAGGCAGGTTTTGGGATCAGGATGGCAGCGTCACATCGACCAGCCAAGGAGTCTCATAAATGTATTTTCAGCAGTTGTAATTATCGATTAACAGTTTAGCATCATTTACAGTTATGGCGCTAATGTACGATACTTTTAGTGAACTGCTGTTGTGGTTTTAATTGTAGTGATGCCTGTTTAGCTGATGTTATCGTTTTCATCGAACTTTCAAGCATAAACAAGCTAGTTTTTTTGTCGAGCTGAAGTACCCGGTAATCCTTGACATTTGTTTACGTTTGTTTGCGTCAATTGTTGTCGCCTCTGTAGACGTAGAAGCTCAGGTAGAGGCGAGGGATGATGACGCAAACGTCAATCGAGTGGTGTCCCATTTCTTAGCTCGGTATCGAGGGGCAAGACAAAGACATAGATAAAGGGGAAGGGGAAGGGGTAAGACAGAGTAATGGGACGCAGCCCATGTCTACATCAGAATTAAACTGGGCTTAAAGCAGGACCAAACAAGTACAACCCCAGCAGTGAGTGATAATGGACGGCTCTGTCCTGGCAGTATTTGAGGATACAGTTTATCAAAACAACATCAGCTGTGACAGCCGACAGCCACATCACCCATGAAAATCGTAAATGTACAGTTTGCAGTCAGTCGCATTCGTGAAATCATAAATGGACTGGAACGTTTTGACATTTTGGGACACAATAAATACAATATAAAGTGTGTGTGACTTTTAAACTTTGGAAAAAATCAATGTGTATGTTCTATTTCTGCATTTGTGTACATAATAAACGTCAGCAAAGCAGTCAAATTCAAAAGTAAAAGTCCATACTCAACTGCTATATAATCGTCTATCCACCATCCATTTTAGACCGGAGTAATCTGAACCTAAATACCAACACTCCTCTCTGTATGCACTCTGCTACCTCTACCTTCTCCCCCACAGCTGATACATGCAGCAGCACCTGTTTGTCAATCTCACACTCCATCCCTCACTCGAGAACAGCCCGAGATACTTAACTCCTCTGCTTGAGACATGGCCTTGAATATGTCCAAATGCACACTGAAGGTTGTGTCTAATCAACCCAATAAAATGCAAAAATAAGGAGTTCAGTTGATTCTAATACAGCTCTGGAAAAAATAAGCGACCACCGCATTTTTTCTGAAATCGGCATCTCTACATGTATTACAGCCATTCCATCCAGCGTCTGTTGAATTCCAACACAAACACAAAGCTGAGCTACATCAGTTCTTGCACCAGGAGTGGAATAAAGTCACCCAAGAACAATACACTAGGACTGTTCCCACCCCCCGCTCTGTGTCAGTCACATGACCCTGTGATGTATTTTTTGCACCTGTCTGTTTGAACTGATCATCACCTGCACTGTTATATTCTTGTAAATTTGTAAATTTTGTGTTATATTATAGCTTATTGTTTTCTACTTTATTTTATTCTATTTTATTTGCTGCATGTTAAGTGTTTGTTTGCATTCCGCTCCAAGCACCAAAGCAATTTCCTAATGTTGTGAACATGTTCACTCATATGGCAATAAAACCTTTCTGATTCTGATTCTGATGTGAAAGACTTGTGGAGAGCATGCCAAGACGCATGAAAGCTGTGATTAAAAATAAGGGTTATTGCACCAAATATTGATTTCTGAACTCTTCTTAAGTGTAAACATTAGTATTATGTTGTTTTAAAATGAATTTGATCTTGTTTCTTTGCATTGTTTGAGGTCTGAAAACATGTATCTTTTTTGTTATTTTGACCATTTGTCTTTTTCTGCAAATAAATGCTCTAAACCAGGGGTCGGCAACCTTTACCACTCAAAGAGCCATTTGGACCCGTTTCACACAGTAAAGAAAACACTGGGAGCCACAAAACCTTTTTGAAATTTAAAATGAAATAACACTGCATATAACGTCTTTTTGCCTTTGTGTCATAGAATTACATTTTGAAAATGAACTAAAATAAAATAGATTTTAATTAATTACAGTGGTCCCTCGCTATATCGTGGTTCACTTTTCGTGGCCTCGATGTTTCGCGGATTTTTTTATTCCAATTTTTTAAAGTGTATCAATACGCATTTCTGCGTCCTGATTGGCTAAGGGACTGTAGACTTTTGCTGATTCGTCTGTCATTCTACTTTACTTTACTTTATTGTTTATTTGATAGGGACAGATACAACAAACATAGATTAACATCTGATGCAGGTACCACAGTGTTTTAGCCAATGGCTAATTCGCAACACCAGTCCCTAGGAGGGCTTTTAAACAGATTTCAGTAAGTAAAAAAGTTAAAATGTATTGATAATGAAGAATAAAAGAGATGGATAATTTAAAACAACAATAAGTTAAAATAATGATAAGATAATGATAAGATAAGCTAAAACGACAATATCACACTAAACATAGGCACATAAAACACACTTGCACTGTCATTCCCCTCACAAACACACACAAACATACATGCAGTTACACATGATCACACTGCTGCTGGTGAATAAACCAGGACTTAGTCTGTTTCTTAAAAGTGGAGAGTCTGGTTATAGTTTTTATATGAGCAGGTAAAAAGTTCCAAACGTTTGCTCCTTTCACTGAAAATAGTCTGTGCAAATGAGGACTTGCAAAAGGGAACTCTGCAGTCCCCATGTGTGGTGGCTCTTGTGGACCTTGTGGAGAGTCTGTTTACACATCTGCTGAGAGGTTCAGGTGCAAGTCTATTCAAACATTTAAAAACAAGCTTTACATAGCCTCCGTGTCTCCTGTACAGAATACGTTCAGTTTGCCAGATTTATATAAATGTTCGATCGCAGTGTGACTCTGAAGTGCTGTATGTTTGCAAGTTTTCTCCCCGACAAAACCCTCCACAGCGAAGCGGCGCCAGGACGAAGAGGCTCAGTGATAAGAACTGTGAAATACACACGAAATACACTTTGGTTTCGTTCTAAAATACTGTGCTTTTTTTTGTTGAAAATCTACGAAAGTTTGAGTGTTTAAACGAGAGGGAAATGTGAGAAAACGTTAATTACAGTCTGAGAAAAGTGTAGAATGTGTGTGGTGAGGCGTTTACAGCCTTAAAACATGGAGAATAATTGTTAAATATAAAGCTGACGACTTCGTGGATTTCGCTTATCGTGGGTTATTTTTAGAACGTACACCCCCATGATAAACAAGGGACCGCTGTACTGAGCCACATCAGAGGGATCAAAGAGCCACATGTGGCTCCGGAGCTGCGGGTTGCCGACCCCTGATCTAAACGATAATATTTTTATTTGGAATTTGTGGGAAATGTTGTCAGTAGTTTATAGGCTCAAAAAAAGAAAAACTGGTCATTTTGCAGTGGTCTCTTATTTTTTTCCAGAGCTGTATAAGCTTCTATAAACTTCTAGATGTGAGGCACTTCCTTCTGCACATTTTTCACGAACAAAACAGACCATATTTTCACTAAAATAGGATGAATGCCCTCCCTTCTCACCCGATTTTATTCTTAGACCTTTCTTGTTTGATTTTGACTGATTTGACAGACAATTCAATTCTGGTCTGTCTTTATTTTACTGAAAGACCCTTCTGCCCCACTGCTCTGGATGTGTACTGTATATTTGGATCTGACCTCCTGGTGTCCTCATGCTGTCCTTTCCAGTTTATGTTTGAGCTTCTCCTGTGTCTAAGACCTTTCTGCACAGTCTTAGCTGCTTTAAGTGTCTCTGTCCTCAGGGGATTGTGCAAAGATTTGGAAATTAACAGACATTTTTAGCTTTTTAAAGGTTGAATCATTTGCATAACTTGTGTGAATCATATTTAAAGGTTATTGTTAACAAAACCCTGTGTCTGGGCAAACTTCCCGCATGCTACACAGGCAAAATAGTGTGAAAACATAACTTTGAATACATCTTTTTGTGATTTTGTCTGTTCATATACAATGTTTTTTTTGTTTTTTGTTTTTCCTGTCATTACCATATCTCTGACATCTACAGTTTACCATTGTGTCAGGAAGATGTAGTACCCCGGGCCACATTTGAAAGGGCTATCTGTTATTCTCGTAGTGTTTTGCATGTGCGCAACAACACACAGCAAATTAGCACAACACATGAACACAGCTTCTCCAGATCAGAAATGTTTGTTTTGTTCAAATGTGACGTTGGTGATTTATTGCACCTTTGCCGGGCTGTATCGGCCTGTGTACTTGAGTGACAGTATGGAAAGTCTTTAGGTATTTTGAGCACAACTTCACTGGCTGTTAAGTTGTGTAAAAGGACCACATTACAGTATACTGATACTTTGTAGCTGATGTCATCAACATACAGCAAATTACAGAATTCATATGGACCATACCATTTAAAATGAACTAGTTCTGTTTTTCACTTTGAATACAGTAAAAATCAGGTACAGCAAATTTAAAGCATTTTGTTATTTAGTGTTATGATTATTGTGTTAAGAAATATTACAATTTTACAATCTGCGAAAACCTTCATTTTCAGTGCCATAATAATACATTACCGTTATTTTAGTCTGTAGTTCATTGAAATAATATACAGTTATACTATAGTTACACTCACTGTAGCTCAGCTTTGTGTTTGTGTTGGAATTCAACAGACGCTGGAATGGAATGGCTGTAATACATGTAGAGATGCTGATTTCAGAAAAAAATGCAGTGGTCTCTTATTTTTTTCCAGAGCTGGAATTGTTCATTTTTCATTTTAATCTGCTATCTTAAATCAACACACAAAACAAATTGTCTTTGGGGAAATAATGAAAAAAACGATTCTCCGGACCTGCTTTGGGGTTCATGAACGAACAGAACAGTCGCGCAGAACTTCTCCACACTAATAAATGTAATTGACTCCGCAGACATTAAAGTGACTCCCCCTACAGTCCAGACACAGTCTAATCTCACTCGCCAACAAGTGTACGTATTAATTCTGCTTCCTGTTTGTCGCAGTTGAAGGTGACAACAAAAAGGAGACCAAAGGAGCCAAAGCCAAGGGAGATCAAAGCCAGGCGATGAAAGCGGTGAGTTTAGTAAATTAATCTTGGGTTGCCAGATACACCGCGCAGTATTACTTTCACCTGCTGTCAGCGCTTGGACTTTTAAACTTTCCTTTTCCCGTTCGCTTTTATGTGCACTTTTTCAATCAATTACATAATGTGTTTTCATAAAGATCCTATTACGGGCTGCGAAGCGTTGCTCTCTTCGATTTTTCCTTTTATTTATTTTTTTTCTCCAGTTCCCACTTCCTCCGCAGCGCTGTGATTTAAACTATTTATGTGGATGGCTATTGTTTTTCAATACGTGGCACAGTATATGAAAAACGCCGTTAACTGAGTATGTGTCTATTTTTCACAGCGGTCATTTGTCCTGCCCCCGAACGCCATCCCGGTCAACTCCAAGAACATCAAATGTATCTTTTTGTCATTTTCTAGTCGATATTTCTCTGTTGTTAATGGTTGAATTTCATCATTTGCTGAAGTTAGTGATTTTTTTAACTCTGCTTTAAAGATGTGGTGGATCCGTACAATGACGGTGTTTTTGGTAAGTCGTAACAATTGATGAAAAACATGTTCATTTTGTTTTAAGCTTAGTTATTTTTAAAGGGCAAGTGCTAAGCTGCAGTGTAGACTATTATACAGTACGTGTTCTTTATTTAGATACAATCACCTAAATGTCTCAAATGTCCAATCTATACACCAATACCAACAAGATTTAAAATAACACTATATTTATTTTAAGTAGTAATAAAGTCATCAAGTACCTATCAGTGGATTTAGGGCAAAATGCTGACTTTTTAACACATCAGCTCATGGTGGTTCAAATGTGTTGGTTGTGTGCCTATAGCCACCAAAGTTTAACCTACGTTTGATTTAAATGAAAATGAAAGATTTAAACTGTGTAGTAGTAGCAGCAGTAGTAGCCGTAGTAGTGGCAGTAGTAGCAGTAGTTGTCGCCGTAGTAATGGCAGTAGTAGTGGCAGTAGTTGCCGTAGTAGCGGCAGTAGTAATGACAGTAGTAGCCATAGTAGTAGCAGTAATAGCAGCAGTAGTAGCCGTAGTAGTGGCAGTAGTAGCCGTAGTAGTAGCCGTAGTAGCCGTAGTAGTGGCAGTAGTAGTAGCAGTAGTAGCCGTAGTAGTGGTAGTAGTAGCAGTAGTAGTAGTAGCCCTAGTAGTGGCAGTAGTACCCGTAGTAGTGGCAGTAGGTAGTGGCAGTAGTACCCATAGTAGTAGCAGTAGTAGTGGCAGTAGTACCCATAGTAGTGGCAGTAGTAGCAGTAGTAGTAGCAGTAGTAGTGGCAGCAGCAGTAGTACTAGCAATAATAGTAGTAGTAGTAGCAGTAGTAGTGGCAGTTGTCGTAGCAGTAGTAGCATTAGTAGTAGCAATAGCAGTAGTAGTAGCAGTAGTAGTAGCAGTAGTAGTAGCAATAGCAGTAGTAGTAGCAGTAGCAGTAGTAGTAGCAGTAGTAGTAGCAATAGCAGTAGTAGTAGCAGTAGCAGTAGTAGTAGCAGTAGTACAGGGAGTCCTCGGGTTACGACGTTGATCCGTTCTTAAGACGCGTCGTAACCCGAATTTCGTCGTAAACCGGATTTTGCCTTTGATCTTCCAACCAAAGCACCAATAACCTTTCCATCTCAATAATTAGACCACTACGATGCTTGTTTATCACTGCCGCTTTCATAGGAGCAGATCAGAGCCCACATCAGGTACTTCCGCCCACATTGGACACGCACACGAGGCTGTCTTCTTCTCCCTACAACCACAACAGAGCGTATTCTTCCGCCGTGCGCCGCGCGCCGCGTGCGTTTGTTTACATCTTTTACCACGCTAAACCGTGTAAGACGGAATGACGCGTAATATATACATATTTTTTTTAATGGGGGCGCGTTCGTAACCACGAAACGTCGTAACCCGAGACCGTCGTAACCCGAGGACCCCCTGTAGTAGCAATAGCAGTAGTAGTAGCGCCAGTTTGTAAAAATCCAACTCAAATGGGCCAGACTAATGTGTCTTGTGTTTTTAGTAGAATATTTGTTTTATGAAACCTTTGTCTTTCCATACTTCAAATGAAGGAACTAATCAAAAAGAGATTACATGTTAATCATCAAATAAGAATCCTTTTTTCCACTGCCACCAGTAGACTATCAAAAGATCCAGATTCAGTATTTTTAATCCTTGTTCAAGTAGCCTTCTGAATTATAAGTCATGCACTCTGTAGTCTTTTCCTGTAAGCCTCCTTCTCTGCAGCTTGTGTTCTTACTCGGGGTGTTTACATATGTCTATTTCTCATTATATCCATGTTTTGTGTGAGCAGATGGCACCAGTTTATCCAGGAGGATGAGTGAAATTCTGGAGGCACACCACCAGCTCTCTGCCCATCTGTGGGAGGGCTTCATGGGCAGCAAATACAGGCCCAGGTGAGTGGATAAGCCCTATTATCAAACTGCCCTCAGAAACATGGGCTTTTACGTATAAACTCACTTCAAAATCCAATTTATTTATGTGGCAAATTTTAAAGGCCCATATTACACTATTTGACCTGATCTTTATTATAATGTTATTTCTTCATCACAAATAGACCTGGAGTTGTGTTTTGTTTCATTCACACATGTTCAACACACAAACACTGCATACAGCTCTGGAAAAAAATAAGAGACCACTGCATTTTTTTCTGAATTCCAACACAAACACAAAGCTGAGCTACTTCAGTTCTTGCACCAGGAGTGGAATAAAGTCACCCAAGAACAATGTGAAAGACTTGTGGAGAGCATGCCAAGACGCATGAAAGCTGTGATTAAAAATAAGGGTTATTGCACCAAATATTGATTTCTGAACTCTTCTTAAGTGTAAACGTTAGAATTATGTTGCTTTAAAATGAATTTGATCTTGTTTCTTTGCATTGTTTGAGGTCTGAAACCATGTATATTTTTTATTATTTTGACCATTTCTTATTTTCTGCAAATAAATGCTCTAAACAATAATATTTTTATTTGGAATTTGGGGGAAATATTGTCAGTAGTTTATAGACTCAAACAAAAATGTTCCTTTTGCCCAAACACATACCTATAAGTAGTAAAATCAGAAAAACTGACAATTTCGCAGTGGTCTTTTATTTTTTTATCAGTATTATAGCTGTTACTTGATGTACTTGCAGAAGCTTGTTCGTTTTTTAGTTCTGACACATGTTTGTTTGGTGTGTAGCCGGGCTGAGGTAGAGCAGCTGCTGTCCAAGGGCAGTACCTTCATTTTCCTGGGGATGGAGCACTTCATGGGGAATGTAACTCCAGCCAACATAGCAGCTCTCAATATGACAGGTAAACTCAAAACAACCACGCAGTTCACTGTTTAGACCACGTGTACTATTGATTATTTTCAGTGACATCACACTGGGGCTGATCTGCAGGTTTTTCTATGGCAGAATGTTCTTCAGCTACTAGAGTGACCCAGTGCACACATTAGCGAACTCGGCCAAAAAGGTTTTAAGATTGTCTGGAAAAAAAAAAAAATAATAATAATAACAACAACAACAACCTACTACTACTACCTACTACTATTACCTACTACCACTACCTACTACTACTACCTACTACTACCACTACCTACTACTACTACTACCTACTACTACCTACTACTACTACCTACTACTACTACTACCTACTACTACCACTACCTACTACTACTACTACCTACTACTACCACTACCTACTACTACTACCTACTACTACTACCTACTACCACTACCTACCACCACTACCTACTACTACTACTACCTACTACCACTACCTACTACTACTACCTACTACTACTACTACCTACTACTACCACTACCTACTACTACTACCTACTACCACTACCTACCACCACTACCTACTACTACTACTACCTACTACCACTACCTACCACCACTACCTACTACTACTACTACTACTACTACTACCTACTACCACTACCTACTACTACTACCTACTACTACTACTACCTACTACTACCTACTACCACTACCTACTACCACTACCTACTACTACTACCTACTACCACTACCTACTACCACTACCTACTACTACTACTACCTACTACCACTACCTACTATTACTACCTACTACTACTACCACTACCTACTACCACTACTACCTACTACTACCTACTACCACTACCTACTACTACCACTACCTACTACTACTACTAACTACTACTACTTATTACTACCTACTACCAACTACTACCTACTTACTACTACCTACTACTACTACCTGCTACCACTACCTACTACTACCTACTACTACCTACTACCACTACCTACCACCACTACCTACTACTACTACTACCTACTACCACTACCTACTATTACTACCTACTACTACTACTACTACCTACTACCAATACCTACTACTACTACTACCTACTACCACTACCTACTACTACTACCTACTACCACTACCTACTACTACCACGACCTACTACTGCTACTAACTACTACTTCCTATTTCTTCCTACTACCAACTAGTACCTACTTACTACTACCTACTTGTACTACCTACTACCACTACCTACTACTACCTACTACTACCTACTACCACTACCTACCACCACTACCTACTACTACTACTACCTACTACCACTACCTACTATTACTACCTACTACTACTACTACTACCTACTACCACTACCTACTACTACTACCTACTACCACTACCTACTACCACTACCTACTACTACCTACTACTACTACTACTACTACCACCTACTACCACTACCTACTACTACCTACTACTACTACTACTACTACCACCTACTACCACTACCTACTACTACCTACTACTACCACTACCTACTACTACTACTAACTACTACTACTTATTACTACCTACTACCTTCATTTTCCTGGGGATGGAGCACTTCATGGGGAATGTAACTCCAGCCAACATAGCAGCTCTCAATATGACAGGTAAACTCAAAACCACCACGCAGTTCACTGTTTAGACCACGTGTACTATTGATTCTTTTCAGTGACATCACACTGGGGCTGATCTGCAGGTTTTTCTATGGCAGAATGTTCTTCAGCTACTAGAGTGACACAGTGCACACATTAGCGAACTCAGCCAAAAAGGTTTTAAGATTGTCTGGAAAAAAAATAAAAATAATAATAATAACAATAATAACAACCTACTACTACCACTACCTACTACTACTACCTACTACCACTACCTACCACCACTACCTACTACTACTACTACCTACTACCACTACCTACTACTACTACCTACTACTACTACTACCTACTACTACCACTACCTACTACTACTACCTACTACTACTACCTACTACCACTACCTACCACCACTACCTACTACTACTACTACCTACTACCACTACCTACTACTACTACCTACTACTACTACTACCTACTACTACCACTAACTACTACTACTACCTACTACCACTACCTACTACTACTACTACCTACTACCACTACCTACTATTACTACCTACTACTACTACCACTACCTACTACCACTACTACCTACTACTACCTACTACCTACTACTTATTACTACCTACTACTACTACCTACTACTACTACCTACTACCTACTACTTATTACTACCTACTACCAACTACTACCTACTTACTACTACCTACTACTACTACCTACTACCACTACCTACTACTACCTACTACTACTACTACTACCTACTACCACTACCTACTACTACTACCTACTACCACTACCTACTACTACCTACTACTACTACTACTACCACCTACTACCACTACCTACTACTACCTACTACTACTACTACTACTACTACCACCTACTACCACTACCTACTACTCCCTACTACTACCACTACCTACTACTACTCCTAACTACTACTACTTGTTACTACCTACTACCAACTACTTCCTACTTACTACTACCTACTATTTCTACCTACTACCACGTACTACCACTATCTACTACCACTACCTACTACTACCTACTACTACTACCTACTACTACCTACTACCACTACCTACTACTACCACTACCTACTACTACTACTACTTATTACTACCTACTACCAACTACTACCTACTTACTACTACCTACTACTACTACCTACTACCACTACCTACTACTACCTACTACTACTACCACCTACTACCACTACCTACTACTACTACCTACTACCTACTACTTATTACTACCTACTACCAACTACTACCTACTTACTACTACCTACTACCTACTACTTACTACTACCTACTTACTACTACTACTACTACTACTATTACTATTATTATTTAAACTACACATTTTCAGGAGCCTGTGATCAGTTTTCATGATCTTGTTTAGGGGCCTATATTTTAACAAAAAGGTGAGAGGGATTTGTTTGAACAAAATCAGCTCCAAGATTTCAATAGTTTTGGATTTTTCATTATAATTTAGTTCTAGTTTTTATTTTTATTTTTTTTATTTTTTTTACTTTTTCCCCCCTCTAATTCAGTTAGTTTTAATTAGTGGCTCTGATAGTTTTGTTAGTTTTCGTTTTTTTTGTTACTGCTCAGTTTTAGTTTCGTTTTTATTAGTTTTAGTTTTAGTTTGGGTTATACTTTGGGTTCTTTGTCAAGTGCAGGATTCAAAAAGAAAGTATTGTGTTATCAAAATTACAACAAACAAATACAATTGTACGTAAATGTACTTTGAAATTTGTGGGATTTTTCCCTTCCAAGCCAATCCAAGGCTTGTAAATAAATTGACAAAGATGAAAACAAAGAGCATTTTATCTATAATTACAGTTAGTTTCGTAAAGACACATTTTTTTCTTTTGTCATTTTTATTTATTTTAGTTAACAAAAATATTTTTTCAATTTTAGTTTTTGTTTTTTCGTTCGTTTATAATATATATAATAATATAATAACCTTGATCATTTCACCTGTTGTAGTTCCAGCTAAATCATTTTTTTTTTTTATTGAGAAAATCAGATTAAAGTCTAATTTAAGCATCAGAGCTCCAAACACAGTAGAGCCTAAAGTCAGCATCACACCTCCAGGTTATGTGTGAAGAATCCCTCAGTCGTCCAGATAGAATCCATTGCAAAAGGAGAAATTCAATTTGTCAACTGGACAAAGTTTATTTGGTTGAATATGTTTCGCAGCTCATCCAAGTTACTTCTTCAGTTCTGGCTAGAGTGCTGGTGGACACTGCTTATTACTAGCTGCAGTTAGCTCCTCCCTGCAGCTAGTTATACACTTTAGAATGAACTATCAGTCCTTTATTCATGCTAAGATCCTCAAAACGACACTATAAATATTAAATATTGTCTTATCAAGGTAGATTTTCAAAAAGAAAAAAAGGTAATTTGGGCCAATTCACCCAGAAGCCTGAGAGGCTAAAAAAAATTTGTCTGAGGGCCACATTTAGCCCATGGGCCAAAGTTTGGACATGCCTGTGTTAGAGTCATGAACTGTAAATGGACATAGCTAAGCTGCTAGCTCCTTCCAAATAGGAAGTGAGCATGGGCGCATTTCCGGCTCCAGTGCCTCTCTCTCTAATTGAATTTACATTGAAAAATGGTCACCTTTCTCTCTGTAACTGCTACAGTGAGCCTCGTAATTTTGGTCTTAAAATGTTCATTTTAACCTACATGATCGTATTTTGCTGTTTGTCCTTAAATTATTCCTATTGCTAATATGGAACGGCTCCAAGTTCACTCCTATAGCTCTAGCCTGATGAGCTTCCTTTGACTGGAGCTGAACGCTGTGGGTGATGTCACACTCCCATAATCCACTTCTTTTTGTTGTAATACAGTGTAATACAATAAGGCTAAATTCAGTTTAAAAACTGATCTTGTTCCTCACCTGAGAGTACGACATCTTCACATTTTAAAATCTAAAAAACACCAAAACATGTTTGGCTTGACCAAGATGGTGGATTTTACCATTAATGCCCCATTTGTGACATTAGATACAGACTACAGCAATATTGTGGAAATTGCAATACTAATTCTCACTAAGTAAGTGTTAAATAATTGCTCTTTTTTATCTTGAGTGCATTCATGGTCTGTCCTTGTATATTCCTCGTATAGATGCTTTTTTTTACCTATGTAAGTGTTTTATAATACATTGCACTGACCAATCCAAGAAAACCAAATGACTCAGAGTTCAACCTACAGCAACGTCAGTCATTTAATGAGCTTTCAGCAATTATTAAACAACTGCTTTCATAATCAGGTCTTTGGCCGACTTTCCTCCCATTTGCATGAGCTGTGACATTTAGTATGTAAAACATGACTCTGTAGTGAGATACCAAAGCACAGTGACCTTATAGTCACTGTTACAGAAGCAGTTGGTTAAAAATACATGTTGTTACCTTCAAAACCATTTACTTAAAGGGCCCGTAATATTTTCTGATCTATGTTATAATTACACCTGAGCCCCTACAGGGCGTAGGGCCTGTTGCTTTCACAACGATGATGGGTGTATGTGCGAACTCTTGGTCACCCCCTGCATGGACAGCAGTATCCTAGCAACCCATGCCAAAGAATGACGAGTGCGTAAGCCCAATTGATCCCATGGTAGGGACTTTCGCAAACCCCATGCACTCATCGTTGTCAACTTTCTTACGAAGTTGAGCACTTTGCCCTCAACTTGATCTCTCGGACGAGCCCAGCATGAACAGCAGTATTCTAGCACACCCATGCCCAGGGCATGGGACATGCATTTTTGTTCTTGCTAACAAGTTTTCAACATTGAGTCAATTGGCGAAGCGCTCGTCATTCGCCATTGAGCCCACGGTGACGTGGGGAATCTCGAGAGCTTTCAAAAAACATATAATATGATTTTTCCATGTTAATGGATATGTTTTTGCTAAAAATATAATTTTTATTTTTTTGCTTTCGCCTATTGCTTTTGCAGCTGTCTTACATCATTTCTCGGTCATTCGGTGTATGAACAGCAGTATCCTAGCAACTAATGCCAAAGGCGTGGGACATGCATTTTGTTCTTGCTAACAAGTACATCGAAGACACGGGCCGTATTTATAACTGCTTCAATGAATGGAAGTCATTGAGGGGTCAGTGTACGACCCCGACGAGATCCTGCGGTGAGGTGGGGAAAGTCGAGGTCTTTTAAAAAACGTATGCTGTTCCCATGTTAATGGATATATTGTTTTTGCTAAAAAATATTATTATTTTTATTATTTGTGGGGTCTGTTGCTTTTGTCAAATGTCTTACAAAAGTAATAGATGATTGATTGTTTCATAATTACATATATTATACAATGTAGAGAGGTTCTTGCGTCCTGTCCATCCACTCTGCTCCTCAAAGGACACATATTAGCCTAATGGAAAGCTCAAGCCAAGGTAAGCTGTTAACTTAAGCTGTCAACATCAGCAGCTAGAGATAGGATCAATATTTGTACTTTTTATCAATTCCGCTATCAGCCTTAAATCTCGAGCAGAGGCTGAGATTTAGCTTTGGCCAACCGGCTGTCTAAAGAAAATACATAATAATGCTTTAGTTCAACACAGAAGGGCAGAGAGATAACTGCAAAAACTTGACCAAGCTGCTCTCTTAAAAGGGCTAAGAGTGAGTTTGTAGTATATTTAAATTCATTTGGTGGAAATAATCAAAATCGGCACTACATATTGACCCAAAAATATCAGCAGAACTTATCGGACATCGTTTTCTCAGGAAAAACAAAACAAACTGTATCAGCATCAGCCATGAAAAAAACCCATAACAGCATTTAAGAGTGGTTAGGGTTAGGGTTAGGTTAACAGTTTATCTAAGAGAGAAACAGTAGAGAGTTAAAGCACAATTCTATCTGCTTTCATAAGTCCAGTCCAGTTACAGTTACAGACCTGCTACTGCTGCTACTTTTCCTGATGGGACATTTGGAGTGCACTACTTTTTCAAGCACTGAACATGGCATGACCTCAATTTAGTGCCGTATAATAGGGAATAGCAGAGCACTCGGCCACAGCCTTGGCTCTTTTATAGCTCCCGGTGAAGAGCTAGTCTTAAAAACTCTGTGCCCAAATAATAAAGTTCACAATAAAGTTCATTTTAAACCGTTTTTGCAGTGCTCCAAAATGATTCCTCGCTTACCTTATGCATTCTGAGCATCCTAATTGTTCACTGCAGTGAGTTTATAAGTGCTTTTGAAAACGTTCAAAGACCTGAGCAGAGGTTTTCCATGATGGTAAAGGTAACAACAACTAGCATGCTAATCGCACATCCATATTTTCAGAGAATTAAACATTTTATATTTGGATGCAGACGGTACACAGTGGACTTATTTGACCCAAGAGCTGCTTATTCGATATATCTGTAGTTGGGCAAGAATATATTGACTAAAAACAAAAAATACAAATTGTAAAACCTTTCTATGGCAATCTCTCTTTAGCTTAAACAAGTCTCCAAAGATCTCCTGGCTCAGTATATTATTGACAATCTGGACACTCCAAACTGTTCAATTATTAGTTGAAGCCTTTATTCAGACTTCTTAAATAAATAAATTATGAACTTCCCCAAATTGCTTTTAGCTTTTTTTACACCTTCAAGGTTATTCTTGGACGTATTCTTCTACATTTCTTTCAGTGTCATGTGATTGACAGCACGACATCGGGTTTAAACGTAGCCTAAGGACAGACACATGTGCCCCCGTGTGCCAACACTAACTATAGCTAAAGTGACAGGCACATTCAAGTCCCCTGTTTCCCAGCATGTGGACATGATCAGGCCAAGAGAGATCTGGGTTTTCCAGGAAACAATGAGGGTCATGAAAGCGCCATCTGCTCCCAGGACTAATAATAATAACCTAATTAACCTGATTCAAATGTGCTGGCTCTTGGTTCTTTGTTGAAGTTCAGGACCAATAAAGGAATCAGCACTCATCATATTTAAAAAAGATAATGATGTATAATAATTATTATGATATTATTATGTGTAATTAATATAATGCAATTTTGTGTTTTTTTCCTTTCTTTTTTTTTTTTTCTTTGGACTGGGGGTGATGACATGAAATTAGAATTATGTAAAAATGCAAAATTATTTAATTCTTGTGTGATTCTTTATAAACATCTAGTATAATTTTATAAAATGCCTTCCAAAGTACTGTACCATATTCAGTGTATTGCAATTAATATCAATCAATCAAACAAACATTATTTATAAAGCGCTTTTCATACAAAAAATGTAACACAAAGCGCCTATGAACTTTTGTTCCAGGAATATTTATAGCATCATTTTAAAGGCCCTATACCAGGCGTGTCCAAACTCTGGCCTGTGGGCCAAATGCGGCCTTCTTGGCCCTCAGGCTTCCAGGTGAATTGGCCCAAATTACCTTGAGCAGAATTTTTGACTGCAACTTTTTTGAAAATCTACCTTGTTAAGACAAGATTTAATATTTATTGTGTGGTTTTGAGGATCTTAGCAACAAAGGACTGATAGCTCATTCTAACATATTAAACATGCAGATATTTTGATTATTGACTGTCCTGAGCACCAGTCTATGGCCCTCGATCGGCCCTCTGCTTCGTCTGTGTTTAGACATGTGGCCCTTGATGAAAAAAGTTTGGACACCCCTGCCCTATACCTTTTTTCAAAAGTCAAGTCAAACTTCAAAGTCAACTTTATTGTCAATTCTACCATATGTGTTCGACATACCATGAATCGAAAATTCGTTTCTCCCTGGCCAAGCAGTGCAAAAGGACAGTATAGAAAATACAATATAAAGACAATACAAAAACAAACACAAAATCTAAAAGCAGTGCAAAGAACAAATAAATGCCTATTTACAGATGTAGTAAAACATGCAATAGAATGTGCATTGAAAAATAAAGATAAAAATAAATGTGCAACAGTATTTCTTAGCATGTGTGTAAATACATGAGCTACAGTATTTCTTAGCTTGTATTTGAGTAAAATTTGTCTTGCCCCAGTATAGATATATTGTATAAGTAGCTTATACAAGAATATTCCCTATCTGCATTTAAATAAAATATTACTGCGAACCGTTTAAAATGGACTACTTCTTGTTTTACGCGTTTTTGAGACAGTATGTAGTACAGCACCTTTAATTGTTGCATCATTTATTATAGATCGACTGCAAATGTTTGTTTTTTCTGACCTTTCCTTTCACTGGTTAACCACACAAAGCAAACATTTCCATTTGCATTTCTTACTTTGATAAAATATATGATCTCATCTCATTATTTGAAGTTAAGTGTAGTTTCATAAATGGCCAGTAACAGTCCACTATTTTCAGCACCCCTGAGAGGAGAGATAGTGTATTTATTTTATTGCTCTTGATGTAAAATGCAGCCTCACATTTCCCAACAGGAAGAAAAATAGTAAATAGGCCGTTATCTTTCATCTAGTGTTGTGGGCAGTACATTTAGTCTTGCCTGTTTTCTATCTGAGGAAATACAGTTTAAGAAATGAGACAACAGCCAAAGTCACTTACAAAACACATTATAACTAAAAAAAATGCAGTTCTATAATCAGATTAAAAATCACATTTCATACGCAGAGGCTGGGTTCACACGAGACTTTTATCGTCTTTAAAGGAGACGTGTGCAAAATCGACTTTTTAACCATTAAATTATAGTTGTCCCTTCACATTTACCCACTCAAAGTTGGCTACACAATTTTAGAAAAAAACTAAGAACTTTTGTCCCATTGTGATCAGATTTGCAAGATATAAATAAGAAAAGAGATATAAAAGACATAAAGTAGGACTGTAAAAAAGTAGGATTGTAGATTGAAAGTAGGACTGTGTTCAGAGTGCACATTGTAAACAACTAAAGAGCATTAAAGGGATAGTGCATTTTTTTGTTTTTTTAATGTTAATCTGTATGGGTTCCCCTCTAATAGTGTCGTGCATTAACACTAGATTATTGCTCACTGCGTCGTCTGAGCCTGGTTCTCCTCTCCTCCTGGAGCTCAGGAACGTAGTTCCGGTAAGTTCTCTGGGACATTTAATAAAGCTTGTTTTTCTTCTCGAAACAACATTTGTCCAAAAAGTGATATATTTGCGTCACAAACAGTTGTCCGCTAAAAATCAAGCAGTGTAATTCCCATTTGCATATTTTCTCTCGATTTGTATCACTGCGCCCAGGTTAGCTCTATTAGCTTTTTAACTTTAAATGGATGTTTACGGCGGACGTGGTCCGGCGACATCCGCCGTAAGCGGATGTTTACAAGTGAACAGGCCAATACAGCTAACCTGGGCGCAGTGATACGAATCTAGAGAAAATATGCGAATGCGAATTAGGCTGCTGAATTTTTAGCGGACAACTGTTTGTGACGCAAATATATCACTTTTTGGACAAATGTTGTTTTGAGAAGAAAAACAAGCTTTATTAACTGTCCCCGCGAACTTACCAGAACTACGTTCAAGAGATATGGAACCGGAGGAGAACCGGGCTCAGACAACGCGGTGAGCGGTAAGCCAGTGTTAATGCACGACACTATTAGAGTAACTTTACAGAGTACAGAGTAACTTTTTTTTTTTAAACGCATTATCCCTTTAACATTTGAATTTGAAGTGATAAACTAATTAAAGAATCCCATGTATTTCAGAAAAAACGTGTTTGTAGAGTTCTAAACTACATATTTTTCTACAAAAGTTACTATATATGCAGGACATTCTCTAAATAGTTACAGCATTTGAGATTTGATGTACAGTACCAGCTTTTAAAGTGCATCTCTAATTATGACTTAATTTGGTGGGATAATATCTGTTGTAAATATAAATTATATTTTTAAACCAATCAAGAAGCAATTTGTGAAGAAAAGTTGAAAATTATGTTGAAAATTACAAGAATAATGGTGTTTTATTGTATTTGTGTTTGTCAAATATTAAGCTCTGTGTACATTAGTGGGGTTTTGGTCCACTGTGCAGCATGGTTGCTCGGCAACAGTTATGAAATGTCATTTCCAATCAGGAAGTACAATTTGAAACATAAAATAAATATTAACTGGGATTTAAAAAAATATATATATTTTATGATTAGTTGTGCACCCTAATATTCTGAATTAGTCCTGTTATCTCATGTAGGCTTTAGGGTTAAATGAGTTGGGGAAAATCAAACAGCAATTTTTCTAATTAGCACTGCGATAACTTAAATTTCTGATTGTGTTTAGTTAATATAGGATTCTAATCAAAGTTCCAATTTTAAACATAGAAGAAGGAGTGTGTAGAATCCCTCAGTCGTCCAGGTAGAATCCATGGCAAAAGGAGAAATTCAATTTGTCAACTGGACAGAACTGAAGAAGCAGCTTGGATGAGCTGCGAAACGTATTTGAACAAATAAACTTTTGTCCAGTTGACAAATTGAATTTCTCCTTTTGCCATAGAAGAATGAGAATTAACAAAAAGAAATATGAGCTGACAAACTGAAGCCCTGTTCGGACGGGATTAGTTTTACAGGGGGATGTAGAGTAATGTCGGTTTATCACAGGACCTCTGTAATATAAATGACCCCATTCACACAGGACAAGAAATGTCCGTAATATTTATTTGACATGGGAGGAGTTTGTTTACGCTCTGCCGTCACGTATTTGTTGCCGTGCATGATAGATAGATAGATAGAGAAGTCATGATTAGCCTATGTGAAATATTAGCGAACTATGCAAATTATTTCCCATAATCAGGACTTATAGAGCATGCATTACCTAAAACAAGCAGAAGTTTCATGCCTATGATGACTGATTTATACCTCTTATACGCGTTTCAAGCTCCTCCGTGTTTGAAAATTGCGGTAAATTATTTCTTTAAACGTATGTGACGAAATATTACATACATCTTTACCAAGGGTCGCATTCGCACAGGATTAATATTACCTATGGTAATTCCTCCAGACCGTTTTACAGAAGGTGAAACTCGCTGTAAATTTCACAGACATACTCCGTTATGTTTACGGACATGGCGCGTTCAGACAGGACTAAATTCCCTGGTAATTATTACTTCACCACATATAACCACATAAAACTAATCCCGTCCGAATAGGGCTTAATACAAGAATCACATTTCAGAAGATGTTTGAACAAATCTAAACTACAGTGTTTTATGCAGTTTTTATGCAGCATATACATGTAGTTTGTGGAAGAAATTATGGTACTTCAAAAATTGTAACATTTGTGATATACTAATTGCGTCTTTTGAAATTGCAGTTTCAAATATTTTATTTCTGTAGTGTTAAATAAACAAATATAGCCTTTCGTCTGCCATAAAAAATATAATGAAATAAAAAATGCCCTGCCTAAACCCTTTTGATATTTTATGTTGAGGCTCAAAGTCTTTCTCGCTATTTGATCTAAAAATAAATCAGACAATCTCCGGTATAAACATATACAGCTTTATCCGTGGTTCTTTTCCAAATATAGATTCTAAACCGTGTTGTGTGACCTGATCTCAAAAGATTTGGACTAAACTCCTCTGAAGATTTACGTTATCAAACACATTTCTTTGTTTAACCTGTTGTACTTTTTTGTTTTGTTTAGTCGTCTTGGGTCGAACTGCTGGCAGGTCTTTAAACTGTGTATCTGAAATCTAATCAGCTCTATCCATTACAACTTATGTATGTTTTTTTGGTTTTTTTTACCCCAGAATGACCACTGTGTATTTCTCCCTTTAGAATGCAGCATGGTCCTTCTCTTTGACCTGGTTCAGAACCGAAAGAGTATTGCCCGCCAATCCGACCTCGACAAGGAAAAGAGGTAAAGGACTTTGATAGTCTAGAAAGGAGCTGTATACAATAAAAGTGAGAAATGGGTTCATACCACCACAGCTATTGGTTTATTTTTATTTTTAAATCATTAAAATCTGCAACAAAACTGGACAAAATGCTTTTAAGCACAGTATTTAACTTTCTGGTTTAACTTTCTGGTTTATTTAACTTTCTGGCATGTAAACTGAAGGTTATCGCTATAATTTGGAACAGATAGACAGACAAACGGTACAGGAATAAGCCCCCAACACATACATACATCAGCACTGAGCATTGTAAAAACTAATAGTAGTACAGGTAAAATATAAAAAAATATAAGTTTTATGTGTCCCATTTCTCTGTCTTACAAGCTCAGGCAGGTTTTGGGATCAGGATGGCAGCGTCACATCGACCAGCCAAGGAGTCTCATAAATGTATTTTCAGCAGTTGTAATTATCGATTAACAGTTTAGCAGGTTTACAATTATGACACTTATGTTCTACGTTACTTTTAGTGAACTGTTGTTGCGGTTTTAATTGTAGCGATGTCTGTTTAGCCGACGTTATCGCTTTCATCGAACTTTCATGTATAAACAAGCTATTTTTTTTGTCGAGCTGAGGTACCCGATAATCCTTGACATTTGTTTACGTTTGTTTGCGTCAGTTGTTGTCGCCTCTGTAGACGTAGCAGCTCAGGTAGAGTGGAGGGATGATGACGCAAACGGTAATCGAGTGGTGTTCCATTTCTTAGGGGAACATTCGAACCCCGAGTCCTCTCAGTTTGGTATCGAGGGGCAAGACAAAGACGTAGATAAAGGGGAATGGGAAGGGATAAGACAGAGTAATGGGATGCAGCCAAAGTGTCAGGTTTGTGGAGATCCAAGCCCACTCACAGAAGACACTTTTTTCCATGGAAATTCAGGGAAAAAACATTCTTTTATTTTAGTATATTATTAGCTATAAAGTGACATAATGTGAGGGTTTGTCATATATCGCAATGAAAATACATCACGTTTGTGTAAAAGAATAATTGCTGTAACTTTAATATTGATGAATTAACGCTACATTACCTGATTTTCAAACCACAGATGGGGGAAATGGGTCTGTCTAGCTCAGTCTAGCTCTACATTCTCTTTCATTTAAGTTACCTGTGCAGATGTTGTTGTTGTGTTTGACCTGAGTAACTGACCTGAATGCGTTCCAGTCCAGGACACTTGGCTCTGGAGGATCCTCTGCACACCGCCCTACTGCTCAGTGTGGGCGGAGTCGGTTGCCTCGCTCTCAACCAATGGCACAGCAGCTTTCAGCTCAACACCAGAAACATGGCCGCTGTCTTGGACGGTAGGTGGACTTGCCAAAATGTCTGTCGTATACTGTACACTGTCAGTGGTATGGGCCAATGTTTTTTATTGCCCCGTCGACACAGATGGCAGGCAGCTAAAATAAATATTGTTAAAATGTATTTTTGTGTCAAACCAAGAAGTAAGAGTCTAGTAGTCGCGATTAGAAATCATCAGATTAAATGTCCTATACAGTAGTCCCTCGCTCTATCACGGTTCACTTTTTGCGGCCTTGCTGTTTCGCAGATTTATTTTTTTTTTTTAATTTCAATTTTTTCGTCTTGGGACGCGCAGGTCCTGAACTGTAGTGAGAACGCTTCCGTGCGCTCTCAGGACTGGTTCCGCCGCCTGGACTCCAGGTTCCACCAGTTCGTTCTGCAGAAACAGACCGTGTTTCTTCTCAGGACCGCGACCGTGTCCGCGCGTATAGTTCTCTGGGTGGTCAATGCGGGAAGTAGCGGCAGTGTTTCTGGAACCAGTCCTGGCAGTGCTGTGGGATGAGTGCGCGTCCCTCTGTGCTCACACTTTGTTTGAATGAGATGCAGTCCGAGCTGCACCGGGCTCCAGGGCCGGATGCACAAGGAGCAGAGACATGAGTCACTGGATCCGTAGGAAGTCCAGGTCTAAACCAGGTCTAAACCTGGACTAAACCAGGACTAGACCAGGTCTAAACCAGGATTGCGGCTCTTTGCCTTGTTTCGTGGCCATGGGTGCACATGTCCGCGCGCACCCCCCCCCCCCCCCCCCCCCACACACGCTTCACTATTAATACATTTTGTTGAAAATCTACGAAAGTTTGAGTGTTTAAACAAGAGAGAAATGGGAGAAAATGTTAATACCAGTCTGAGAAAAGTGTATAATAATTGTAAAATATAAAGTTGTCCTACTTCGCGGATTTCACGTATTGCGGGTTATTTCTTTAACCTAACCCCTGCAATAAACGAGGGACCACTGTATTGCACAAAATGGATTCTTGCCATGTTGTTACCGCCTCAAAAATATACCCTTTTATTATTAGTCTTTCACAAAGCTCAAAATGTTTTGTTTCATGTAGCGGTCGTTTTCAAATTAAAGGCCACTTTGTACGTTTAGCTCAGTAAAGATTGAGAAATCCAGTGCTGCCCGCCTCCTCACCTGCACCTCCTCCCGTAAACACATCACCCCTGTCCTCAAAGATCTCCACTGACTCCCCTGTCCTCAAAGACCTCCACTGGCTCTCCTGTCCTCAAAGATCTCCACTAACTCCCCATCCCTCAGCACATCCAATTCAAACTCCTCACAATTGTATAGTCCTTCCATAACCTGGTCCCCACCAACCTCTCTGAGCTCCTCCACCACCACACCCCCGCCCGTGCCCTCAGATCAGCTGATGCCAACCTCATGTCTCCCCCCACCAGGACTAAACACAAGACCTGGGGGGACAGGGCCTTCTTCTCCGCTGCTGGAACTCCCTGCCCAAACACATCAGAGACAGAGACACTCCCCATCTTCAAAAAAGCCCTAAAAAGTCACCTGTTCAAAACTACCTTTAAATAACTGCATCTCCTGTTTATCTGTTTCTTTCATTTGTATTATTATTATTATTATTATTAAGATGCGTGAAAAGTCCCTCAGTCGTCCAGGTAGAATCCATGATAAAAGGAGAAGTTCAATTTGTCAACTGGACAAAGTTTGTTTGATTTGTTTTTCAGGGTAGGGCGCGCCTCCTGGCAGCGAGATATAAGCAGTGTCTAACCAGTACAATAACCAGAGCTGACGAAGCCTCTCGGATGAGCGGCGAAACGTTTTCAACCAAACAAACTTTGTCCAGTTGACAAATTGAACTTCTCCTTTTATCATTATTATTATTATTATCCATTTTCTTCCGGTTTCTCCGTAATCCGGGTCGCGGGGGCAACAGTCCAGACAGATCCGCCACCCAGATCACAGTGCACCAGCCCCCGTGGATCCTCCCGCGGGTGGTGGGTCCACGGGAGGACAGCCCCACGTCGCTTGACGCACGCGGCCTTGATGTACTTCTGTCATGGGACTCTCTTCCAGTGTGTTGGTACTCACTGGGAAAGAGGTGGGGTTAAGTGTCTTGCCCAAGGACACAACGGCAGCACTCATCTGTGGGAGCTTGGGAGCTGGGATCACACCGCCAACCGTCGGGTCAGTGGATCCAACCGCTCAACCAACATTGTCGAGAGCGGAATTCGAACCGCCAACCCCTGGATCAGCGGAAAAATGCTCTACCTTCTCCACTATTGCTGCCCCTATTGTATTATTATTATTATTATTATTATTATTATTATTATTATTATTATTATTATTATAGTGAAGGTGTATGGACTTTGAAAACACAGTGGAGCACTTCCTGTATTACCACATGACATCAAGAGGTGGAACTCTAAATATACAGGGTTAAACGTGTGTAAACAAAACAAAACATATAAAAGGAGAAATTCAATTTGTAAACTGGACAAAGTTTGTCCAAAACGTTTCGAGAGCGGCGAAACGTTTTTGACCAAACAAACTTTGTCCAGTTGACAAATTGAATTTCTCCTTTTATCATGGATTCTACCTGGACGACTGAGGGACTCTTCACGCATCTTAAAAACACATATATTTTGGTTGAGGAAATAGCATTATAAGATAGATCAGAAAATACCATAATAACTAATTAACTTTTAGGTATTTTTAGGTATTTCATGGCAAAGTACACTGTAATCAATGGTGAAATTTGGCTTTTTCCCCCACCCCCTCATGTGGAAGTATGAAATCTTCACATTCTGAAATCTGAAAAACACCAGTAGCATATCGGTAATCACCACTGCATAGGAATAGGATACAGTCATAAACTTTTTCCTGTTTCCTGGCTAGATAAATAAAATAAAATATATATCGGGGTATGAAATTAAGGGACAGGCATTAGACCTAAATCCTAGGCGGACTTGATATGCTAGGAGGAGGTACTGGTATTTTCTTGTGGCTACTTCAAAGGGTAAACCTATTGTAACATAACCACATTGTGTTTTGTAGGACTTCTTAAGGATAAGCAGACCTCAGGACAAGCCATCCACTCTCTGAGAAAAGCACAAAGCCCAGGCCCCCCCACGGAAAAGATAATTACATCAAATGGTACGTTCTCTCTAGGCATTCCCTTACATGATCCTACTGTATCCACATCCAACCTTTGCAATATAATCTCTGTAGTGGGAACACATTCAAATGTCCCTGTTACTTCGTGGAATATCCCTGCTTCCTCTGTGTATCTGTAAGGCTGAGAATAGAAATAAGATGCTGAATCCTTCCAATAATGAATTCAGCTTGGTTAGATGCAGACACTTCTTGTTTTGGCGTTAACAAGAGAGCCAGAGTTAATAAAACAATCTTTACAATATGACTTCTTTTTCCAGATCACGAGCTGAACCTGACGCCTGCCAATTACACCTGTGTTCTGTACGGACTCCCAAACTTTATTGTGCTGTGAGCTTTCATTTCAAGGTATTTTCTTAGAATAAAATAGAATAAATAATCAAACTGTGGTTTATTTTCCACTGGTACATTCCTGGAGTTGTGTTTTGTTTCATTCACACATTTAACACACAAACCCTGCAGATTTAGGCTGTGTTCTTCTCTCAAACTGAAAATGTGATGTCATGTGGTAATACAGGAAGTGCTCCACTCTATTTTAAACTCCATACACCTTCATTAGAATTGTTTGGATCACTCCGATCCTTGAGGTTAGTTGGATATTGATTTTGGAGTTGCGCAAACTTCCTTATGTGCCGCTCTTTGGTTTTGTTGTTTCTCAAGTGACCCGTGGCTATGAAGTCATTGATCCTTTGAAACATTTCTTTTGGATCTAGAAATGTTATTTTGTTTAGTAAGCGGTCTATTTCAAATCTTAAATTATCAATGTCATAATTGAGACGGCTGATTCTAAGGCTGAGTATACCTCTCAGGTAAGGCTGGGTAACCTGGCTGCCCTATGCCCTGGTTCCGGTGCTTTCTTCTGTAAAGCCTTGGGAATAAGTTGCTTCAGAACTTGGATGAGCTGCGAAACGTATTCGACCAAATAAACTTTTGTCCATTTGACAAATTGAATTTCTCTTTTTGCCATGGATTCTACCTGGACGATTGAGGAATTCTACACATAATGCCTCTTTAATTTTTTTTTCCATATTCCATAGTTTTGTTTTGTTTTTTTCTTGCATGGAGCCAAGATTTTAGGATGTAATGGGATGGGGTAGTTTCTGTCTCTTTGTAGTTCAGTTGCACAAATGTCAGGGCGATTGACAGAGGAAGTCGGTTTTGTAAAAATCCTCCTGTCTACCTGTATGGCTCAGTGTGTCTCAAACACATATACAGGACAATTCTAAATAATTATCATCATACACAGGAAAGGTGTCGGTCTCAGCACAACAACTCCACGGTGGAAATGACTGAAACCTGTCCAGGACTAAACCAGGAAAAAAAGACCAGGTTTAAAGCAGGATTAAAGCAATAATCCAGACTAATCCAGGACTCAAAAATCTCATTTATTCCCCCACTGTCTAAATAATCATGGTCATACATTTGAATAGTGATACTTTCTAATCATTTGTTTACTTACTTATTTAACATGCACAATGCGCATTAATGCTGTAAATGTACTATGACCAGTTATCATTCATTTATGTATTGTGTATTTGATAAAAATGGTAAATGTTACAGTTATATGATAAAAGGAGAAATTCAATTTGTCAACTGGACAAAGTTTGTTTGGTCGAAAACGTTTCGCCGCTCATCCGAGAGGCTTCGTCAGTTCTGGTTCTAGTGCTGGTTAGACCCTGTTTATATCTAGCTGCAGGGAGGAGCTCACTACACTGAAATAGTTCTGAAACTATCTCAACTAATTTGTTTACAACTAATTTGTTTACAAATTAGTTGAGATAGTTTCAGAACTATTTCAGTGTAGTGAGCTCCTCCCTGCAGCTAGATATAAGCAGTCTCGAACCAGCACTAGAACCAGAACTGACGAAGCCTCTCGGATGAGCGGCGAAACGTTTTCGACCAAACAAACTTTGTCCAGTTGACAAATTGAATTTCTCCTTTTATCATGGATTCTACCTGGACGACTGAGGGACTCTTCACACGTTACAGTTATATAGCTCTTTTCTACCTTCAAGGAGCTTTATTTCGTGGAACCACTCACACATTCACACATCAATGTACACAGACCCTGGGGGCAAAGTGGGTTAAGTGTGTTGGCCAGCAACACAATAGTAGTAATCATCTGGGAGCAAGAATCGCACCGCAAATGTGTTATGTTTACCAACTGATACCTGATACCTAATTACCTTCTGTCACCCATTGATGTTTCAGTGATTATTACATGTCAAAGGTTGTATGGATACATTATAGAGCTGCAGCAACCTTGGAATTATGATGACCAAAAAACAAAACAAAATGAAAATCCATCAACTGTCGACATGCAGATAAACGTTAGCCAGTACTGTAGGTAACGAGACTACTTCGTTATCTATTTATTTGCTATAGGTTTTCGTACGACTCTCGTGCATTCCACAAACGCACGACACTGTTTACTCAACCAACGCAGCGGTTCTCAGCGGCTTTTTCCAGCAGTAGCTTCCTCACAGTTTGCACAAAGTTTGTTGCGATGGCAAACAAGAATCCACTACCAGTTCGCCCCAAAAGAAAGTCCTTTTTTGAGGTCGCTGAAAGAAGAAGAGAAGGGGATATACAAAGGAGCGAAGCCAAACTAAGGTGATGCTCGGAGATTCCTTCCAGCGATGGAGTGCACTGAAGCAGACGAAGGGTCTAAAGACGCGTTGCCGCAAAATTATTTCTGGACAGGAAACTTCTGCTTATCATTTGAAAATGTACAGTGTAGTTACAGCAGCAACAGCGGATGTGAATCTGAATGTGCACCAGCTGTAAACAAATTATTTCTATCGTAAGGAGGAGGTAGGAGGAGGTGTTTCTACTTAGGGAGCTGTGTGGGAGGGGGGGTGTCACTCATGCGCAACATTTGAAAAAGGAAAAACAGTCTGGATTTCTCGTTCCTTGGAAAATCCTCTATACAACCTCTAATCAACAAACATAGATTAATCAGGGTATAGCCTTGGCTCATTTTAATGGCTCCTAATGGATTTTTGTTAAATTGGTTTAGCAGCCATAAAAAGCAATGCAATGATAAATGCAATTAATATGTTAAGCCAAGTATAGCTTGGCAACAAACACAGGCAGACACTTGCACATATGTTGAGTTTACATGTTTAATGGGGTCATTACATTGACTTTCTATTCCTGGAGACTCATCTAAGCTTAGGGTACAATTTGTAACTGTCTGGAGACCACCTGCATGATTCCACGGAGAGAAAAAGTTAAAACACATACACAATATTGCCAAACGTCTTTGCTCACCTGCCTTGACTCGCATATGAACTTAAGTAACATCCCATTCTTAATCCATAAGGTTTAATATGATATCGGTCCACCCTTTGCAGTTATAACGGATTCAACTCTAATGCAAAGGCTGTCCACAAGGTTTAGAAGTGTGTTTATGGGAATTTTTGACCACTCTTCCAGGAGCGCATTTGTGAGGTCCCATACTGATGTTGGACGAGGAGGTCTGGCTCTCAGTCTCCGTTCTGATTCATCTCAAAGGTGTTCTATCGGGTTGAGGTTAGGACTTTGTGCAGGCCAGTCAAGTTCATCCACACCAAACTCTCTCATCCATGTCTTTATGGACCTTGCTTTGTGCAATGGTCCACAGTCATGTTGAAGAGGAAGGGGCCTTCTCCAAACTGTTCTCACAAAGTTGGGAGCGTGGAATTGTCCAAAATCTATTGGTATGCTGATTGCCTGGAAGAATCCATGACTCATCGCTGTACCAGCGAGTGAGTCTGGTAACGCTTGATCCACAGAATGCGCTGCGGTTGCGCGTAGACAGACAGCTAAGTGAACCAATCAGAGATTGCGCCATCTTGATTCAAAACTGAGGAGGAACTTCCGCTGCCTAAGAGTGACTTTGCGGGCAAAGGCGGGTGCACTGACGTCACCATCTTTGAACGAATCAGAATCGCGGAGTCCGTTTGTAACCGGAGGAGCGAGAGTGGATGGAGGGTGTCCAGATGGTATCGCTGTGTATAGGAAATACAGAGAGATATCATTTGGCTGGCCAGGTAAGTATGCTGAAGCATTCAGAGTTCCTTTCACTGGAACTAACAGGCCAAGCCCAGCTCCTGAAAAACAACCCCACACTATAATCCCTCCTCCACCAAACTTTACACTTGGCACAATGCAGTCAGACAAGTACCGTTCTCCTGGCAACTGCCAAACCCCGACTCGTCCATCAGATTGCCAGATGGAGAAGCGTGATTCATTACTCCAGGGAACGCAATTCCACTGCTCGAGAGTCCAGTGGTGGCCTGCTTTACACCACTGCATCAGATGCTTTGCTTTGCACTTGGTGATGTTTGTCTTGGCTGTAGCTGCTCGGCCATGGAAACCCATTCCATGAAGCTCTCTACATACTGTTCTTGAGCTAATCTGAAGGCCACATGAAGTTTGGAGGTCTGTAGCGATTGACTCTGCAGAAAGTTGGTGACCTCTGCGCACTATGCGCCTCAGCAGCTGCTGACCCCACCTACGTGGCCTACCACTTCATGACTGAGTTGATGTCTTTCCCAATCGCTTCCACTTTGTTATAATACCACTGACAGTTGACTGTGGAATATTTAGGAGGGAGTCATTCTTTCACAAATGTTTGTAGAAACAGTATGCATGCCAGTTATACACCTGTGGCCATGGAAGTGATTGGAACACCTGATTTTGATTATTTGGATGGGCGAGTGAATACTTTTGGGAATATAGTAATATAGTAAATACAGTAAACACAAAACATGCTTTTATTTTAGTCTATTTTTGACACACAAAAAATTACACTGTGGCTTTAAATAAACATGTAACATTACTCCAAAGAGTAAATCATACATTCTAAATACCTGTATTATTTCTTAGGGGTCTGTTTCTACTGTTGATGTATTGAGCCTATTTCCTGTTTTAATGATACAGCAATTTACACACTTGTCTTTTTCCCTGATGATTTGTACCTCTGGGAATGTGATTCTCCTCCTCTGACACCAATCCTAATTTTCCGGCCTCATCAAACCTCAGTCAACATGAAGCCTTGTGTGATTTAACTCCAGAGGCTCAACCATCCTTTCATTACAATAAATTAAACATGTTTACCCATTTGGAATTAAGGCCCTTCACGGACTACTAATCCAGTTTGTTTGGTAAATTGGTAAATGCAGGTCTGAAGAAACCCTGTGACCTGCTATTCTCAGTGACGCTGCCTCTTTCTGCATAAACTAGACTCCGATTCTTGTTAAAAGCATACACGTTTATCTAATTCTGACTTGGTCTGGTGGGATAGTACCTGTCCTAAATATTCATCATATTTTTACACAAACACTTTGGCAGTTTGTGTAAAAAGTTGAAAAGAAAATGACAAATATACAGGAGGTATAGCAGGAAATTCCAAAACAGAATCCCTCTGCCAGGGCCAATTTACACACAAGGGAGGCGATTTTCTGCCAGTTTAAACCTTCATTTACCAACTATGAAATTACCTCTTCTTCTTTCATATCTGATACCCATGCCCAACCAGGAAATAAAATGATAAAACTTCACAAAACTTCAAAAACTATCAAAAACTAGGCAGTGAAATCCTTAATATAATGCTGTTCACTATGTTTTAGTGAAATGTGTCTAAGGCTACGTTTATATGATGACGGTCTAAAACGGAATTCGATTGGGTATGCATGCCAGGCGGCTAGGTGGTGCTGTGATACATTATCACTATGTCCGCGCACATGCGTAGAATCTTCCTTCTTCTCATCTGCAGCACGAAAAGCAAAACAAAACATGGCTACCGGTAGCAAAAAATAAAAAGTGTGGTCAGACGAAGAAGTTCAACTATTGCTTCAGACCACGTTAGACTACAAAGCAACGAAGGCGCAACAAGGTGTGGACTGGGAGTCCTGCCAAACAAAGTACACTGATATATGGACCGATGTGACGTAAACACGTACGCGACGTCAGCAGATTTTACCAGAGTTTTGCGTCTTGGGCAGTGTAGACAAAAACGCTACAGCAGAGCGTATTCAAGTTTTCCACTTTGAAGGGCAGTTTCAGTTTTTTTGCATTTTTAAGCCCCCAAAACACAGTCACCATCTAAACGAAAGGCACTTCTGATAAAATATTTTGTTTTTACCCGTAAGCGTTCTCATGTAAACAGGCCCTAAAAAAGGTATTTGGGGAAACTGCGATTCAAGTAAGAGTATTTGTAACTCTTTGGATAACATCTAATTTATAATGTCCAAAACTGTGGATTAATTGTTGAAGGAATGGTGCAAGTTATGCTCTCAACATAAAACGTCACAGACTTATTCACAATGGAAAGAGTAATCTAAACTTTTACTCAAATAAGAGTACTGTTGCCCTGTAAAATATGTACTCATAGATTTAAATGAATAGTGTCTGAAAACTGCTTCTTTTTTTACTTAAAATTTACTTGAGTCATACTGATCACTGCGCATCACTGCTTATTAGAGCAGGAAATCAAACATGAGAAAAGTCAAATGTCAGATACGTTGGGATTCTGCAGCTGCTCCATGTACAATCTGAGTTATTGCTTACTTTATTAAATGAATAGACTTTATATTTAGTGTATTTTGTCAGGGCATTCACATTGTTGAAGAGGAGGAGGTGGAGAGGCTGGTGGTTTTGCTGCTGTGGGAGCAGAAGGGTAGAGGAGCGGTTTATCTAACTATATTTAAGAGATAAGATAAGATAAGATAAGATAAGACTTTATTGATCTCACACAGGAGAAATTTACTTGTCACAGTAGCTCCAGGTAGGGACAGTTTGAACAAGAAGACAAGTGCATGCAGGCAAAAAAGGCATAAAGATAGGTGATAATAATAATTTAAAAAAATAAGTAATAAATCGAATAATAATAATAGTAGTGATAATAATAAAAAACAGTGACCGGGAGAGTATTGGAAAAAAAAAAAAAAAAAAAAAAATTGGAAAAACTATATTGCACGATAGGAGTATTGAAAAAACAAAAAAAAAAAAAAAAAAAAAAAAACAACAATATTGCACATTGGGAAAACGATATTGCACGGTAGGACTATACAGTAGAATTATACAGTCTGATGGCGGTGGGGATGAAGGATCTGCGGTAGCGCTCCTTCTTGCACTGGGGGTGCCTCAGTCGGCTGCTGAAGGAGCTGCTCAGCTCCTCTACAGTCCGGTGCAGAGGGTGAGAGGTGTCGTCCATGATGGACGTGAATTTGGCCAGTACCCTCCTCTCAGCCACCACCTCTACAGAGTCCAGAGGACAGCCCAGGACAGAGCTGGCCCTCTTGACCAGCTTGTTGAGTCTTTTTCTGTCCCGTTCTGTGCTGCTCGGGGCCCAGCAGACGACAGCGTAGAGGAGAGCAGAGGCCACCACAGAGTCATAAAAAGTCTTTAAAGGTTCTAAAATTGACTCTTGTGAGCGTTTGAGCCATGGTAGAATGAATACCTCATCAAAAATAAATCTGGAGTTTTGTTTCATTCATATGTTTTGTTTCATTCATATGTTTGAAGCACTCTGCATTATTAGTCTGTCTACATCTCCAAAGCCCAAAATCTGTTCCACCTTTTACATTTCGTTCAGTGTGTTCAGAGTGTTTTCTGTTTGAGAGAATAACTTTTTTGTTTGTTTGTTTGTTTGTTTATTTCATTCATAAAGTGTAAAAAGACATCAGCAGTGTGATAGCAATACAAAAAATGGAATGAAAGTGAGCAGAAAGAAGAGTAATCTTATGTTATTTGCCCCTCTTCCCTTTTCCAGACAATAACACCGATAGTGACTATAAAACATTTCATCAATACATTCCATTTCAGTCATTATTAATCATTTGCAAACGGAAAACTTCATTTTATGCCCAACCACTTAAGGAGAATTAACATTTTTTACAATCTGAGCCTTATTTTGGTAATAAAACAAGTTGTTTTACTCACCCACAGCACTTTGGTGTCATTTGGAGCATTTCCAGAGATGTTTTAGATTTGCGATATCCGTAATGTGAGTTCTTGGGGCAAATAACACAAACTTTAGCACTTTTCAAATCATAGAAGCTCAATGTCTTAGTCTACACTTTCGTTTGAGTCAAAAGTGGCCTGTAATCCGAGATTTAGCCATAGTTTCGAGGAGATGAGGACGCCAGTGCGCATGTGCGGAGTCACAGCTGATTTCGCAGATAAGAAGACGCAACTTTTCTGTTGCGAGTGACACATGGCAGAAGATTCGGACTTTGAGGCTGAAGAGGACTTATGGAGGACTGGGGACTGAAAAGGAGTATACGGATGAGGAGACAGAATGGATACAGAAAGAATGAAGCGGAGACAGTTTGAGGAGCAGCAGAGAACAGCCATCGGTATCGCATTACTTCTCAGAATCTTGCGCTGAATCCGCTGGCCTTCTTTCTTTTCCTTTGCTGGTAAAAAATCGTCCTGACTGAAGTGGGTACTGCAAACACGATGGTCCAAACGTCTTACAGCTTTGCCTTTCATGTTTGGGTCCCGAGAGCTGAGAGCGAAATAAACTGTGACTTGGACTTACACTTAGCATGTGCACTGTCCTCCTCAACTCCTCAATACTATGGATGAATCTCGGATTACAGGCCACAACGAAAGTGTAGACTAAGACATTGAGCTTCTGTAATTTGAAAAGTGCTAAAGTTTGTGTTATTTGGAGACCGGAAACATGTGCCCCGAGAACTCACGTTAAAGGTCCCATGGCATGAAATTTTCACTTTCTGAGGTTTTTGAACATTAATGTGAGCTCCCCTACCCTGTTTAGCCCCCCCCATGGTTAAAAGTTGCGAAATGTCTAAACTGAGCATTTGCGATCCTTTTCTGCGTTAGAAAAAATCGGAGCTCAAACGGGCGATTTTGAACAAGGCACCTTATTGACGTCAGATCGAAAAAAGAAATGCAAATGCAGTTCCACCCCCGTCTGTCTGTACTCAGCGTCTCTGTAAACCACGCCCAGAGAGTTTGGACTGCGGAGGAGCTACGCAATGCGAAATACGTTTTTTTATTTGCCTGGAGGAACTTGCGAGTGTTTCTAGGCTCGGAAGTCCTTTATCTGAGCCTGTGGATATCTGAAACAGCAGTGGTTTAATTTTATTTTCTGTGGAAATGTGTTTATTTTTCAATGGAAGGCTTCTCATCTCTCCCCCCGTGCAAAAACACGGAAGTGGGTCACAGAGTGGAGCGGAAAGCTTGGCCACGCCCCCACCCCCTACTATAGGCCATCTCTGTCCTCCTCATTTGCATTAAAGCAGCAACGCCTATAATGTAGTGTTCCAGAGTGACATTTATGACTCTTTCTCATCTTATCTCTCTTTCTCATGCACTGAGTGTTGATTTTGAAGAAGGATTCATTTACAGTATTAGGGAACCATTAAGGAGCCATATAAAAGCATCAAGAAGTACCATGTCATGGGATCTTTAACGGATATCGCTAATCTAAAATATCTCCGGAAATGCTCCAAATGACACCAAAGTGCTATGGGTGAGTAAAACAACTTGTTTTATTACCGAAATAAGGCTCGGATTTGTAAAAAACGTTAATTCTTCTTTAGTTTTCTTTTTCATACATACACATTATACTGGATTTTATGTATTTTTTAAATGTCGTTGTTGTACTTGATCCTTTGATTTCCTTGTTAAGACATTCCATAAATGAACTTTCACATAACCTCGGTTCTGAATCTGGGTTTTTTAAACATGTAGGTTCCTTTTAAATTGTTGTTCTTGTTCTCATCTCAAACAGTCTTTGAATATTTACAGGCAACACTCTGCACTTTGCTTTATACATGACTTTGTGGAGACCTAATTCAACAAGAACTCAATATGCAGGTTTGTGCGTTAAACATGTGTGAATGAAACAAAACACAACTCCAGGTAGGTTTGTGATGAGGAAACAACATTTTAACATAAACCAGAATATAGCATGATGTGGACCCTTTAAATACATATTGTGAGAGGGAAAGAAAGCAGCAACGATTGTGAAAGTGCAGAAGAAGTGAGGATAATCCCTGTTCGTTTTCCCGTCGATGTTTGGAGTCAATACGTCATTTAAAATTCAAAGTAATTTCACCAATGGAAATTCTCACTTGTGCTAAAGAGGCACTGACAGTGGAGTATTGGCTTGGTCTTTATTGATCTGCGCAGCCAAAGATTCCTCTTAGAAATGCTGCATCAATATTTACACAGCCTACTGATACTTTACAGCTGATGTCATTTATCCTCTGAGGATGTGATGCTAACTTAAAGCACTACTCTGTTAGAAGCTCTGTTACTCAAGTTAGACTTTAATCCAAGCTTTATTTGAACACAAACTAAACAGAAAAAGCTGATTTAGCTGGAACTACATTTGGTTTTAGTTAGTTTTAGTTTTTCATTTAGTCACTCTTACATATTTCATGGTAAACCAAACACCTAAACAGGACCATGAACACTTTTATGATCACAGGCTCCTGAAAATGTGCTCTTTAAAGCCCCAGTGTGTAGGATTCGTGGCGCTATTGCACTTCCTGTTTTAGCTACGGCAGACCTCGAGGGTCACCCGGGCACGCCGTAGCGCCGACAGCTCGCGTACCGGCGCAAGAGCCACGCGCCACTACTGTATACATAAAACGCCCCATTCACTTTTTTTTTCTTTTCGCATGAAAACACACATTCCCGATCATGCATCATGACAATCTACACATCAAATGAAACCTTACAGTCTCCTCTTTTTGACTATGCAATTCATTTCCCGGCACAACAATCACTCCCCGAGCACATGGGTCTTTTATATGGAAAAGCACAAAACGGAAAAGCACAAAGCTTACCTTTGAAGCCTCTGCCCAGGTCAAACTCAGCATTTCACCATAAGCTTGGTCTGAAATCTGTCCGTAAGGATCCAGCGAATAAAATCCAGTAAAACAATTTAGTCCAAAACACGTGTTAGATCCATTACGACGTGTGA
The DNA here is from genome assembly GCA_036785185.1 of Paratrypauchen microcephalus. Lineage (NCBI taxonomy): Eukaryota > Metazoa > Chordata > Actinopteri > Gobiiformes > Gobiidae > Paratrypauchen > Paratrypauchen microcephalus. The sequence goes on from JAVJIX010000321.1 coordinate 414,404, forward strand.
TCCGGCGACATGCTTGTCGTTGTTTACCCAAAACCACGAGCCTTGCTGAAGGCGAAGGCGGAGCCCAAATGTCCTTCTGCGGCTCTCGTATTCAAAATAGCTGCTCCTATATGGGGAAGATCCCCCTTTTATGTGACTATATCTAAGTCCAACAGAATACTTTGATTTCACGATGGAAGTGAAAAGGCTTGGAAAACAATGTATTTTTGAATGGGTATCTTCAATTTCAGTAATTAACGGGTAAAAATCTTACACACTGTCCCTTTAAATTCATTTACTTTTTTTTTTTTTTTTTTTTAGTTTTCAGACTTAAAATTTAAAGCATTTTGACCACACGTGCCTTGTGTCACCATGGTAAATGATGAATATTCCACCCATAAAAATACATGTAGAACACCCCCAGCATGAGGTCACTGTAAATTATCACTAGTTTTTGGTTGCTAGTTCAGGTTTCTACAGTAGAATGTGAGCAATATACAAAATATAGTGGCAAATAATATTAGTGCGTATGGCAGGTTTTCATTTATTTCTAATTCCTTGGTTCGATAGTAGCTGTGGTCAATATTTATCATAGTTTCACATCAGGTTTGTGGGGAAAAGGTGAGTTCTTAAGTTGAATAGCTACCTAGAGCTGGGCAGTTATTACATATTACACTATTTTATAATGTTTCCTCATCACAAACATTCCTGGAGTTGGGTTTTGTTTCATTCACGCATGTTTACTGCACAAACCTGCATATTTAGGCAGAGTTCTTCTCTCAAACTAAAAACACTCTGTTCCACCTTGTGTATAGAATCCCTCAGTCGTCCAGGTAGAATCCATGGCAAAGGAGAAATTCAATTTGTCAATTGGATAATATCCTGGTGGGACATGCCCGGAACTCCCTCGGGAGGTGTTCCGGGCATGTCCCACCAGGAGGAGGCCCCGGGGAAGACCCAGGACGCGCTGGAGGGACTATGTGTCCCGGCTGGCCTGGGAACGCCTTGGGGTCCCCCCGGAGGAGCTGGAGGAAGTGTCCGGGGTGAAGGAGGTCTGGGCGTCCCTGCTTAGACTGTTGCCCCCGCGACCCGGCCCCGGATAAGAGGAAGAAAATGGATGGATGGATGGAACTGGATAAAAGTTTGTTTGGTCGAATACTTTTCAGTTCCTTTCAGATGAGCTGCGAAACGTATTTGACCAAAAAAAAAAAAAGTTTTGTCCAGTTGGCAAACTGAATTTCTCCTTTGCTTCTGTTCCACCTTAGATTTAGACTTAGACAAACTTTATTGATCCACAAGGGAAAAAATTTGGGAACAGCAGCTCTCTCATCAAATATAACAGAGGGTAACAAAAAAATAGATGGAATAGCAAAAAAAAGAGCAAGAGACCAGTGTCAAATGAGACATAATTATAAAAATAAAAAATAATAAGTGTATATGTACATATCAGAATAAAACAGAAAAATAAGTAATAAAATAACAGCTATAGATAGTTGTAGGGAGTATTATAATATGAATATAGTCCTGTATCTCTCACTGTTTGAGCGGAGCTTTAGGAGCCAGGAATCAGGAATCAAGAAGGTTTTTATTGCCATATGAGTGAACAGGTTCACAACATGAGGAACTTGCTTCGATACCTAGAGCGGACAGACACTCCGAGCACCAGGGCTGCCATTCGCGGCGCCAACTTGGTTGCAGAGTAGAAAAAGATGCAGTACAATCAGTGACAATTTAACAACATGTAATGACAGAAAAACAATTGGAGATATAACATAAGGTGATCTTTTTTGTTGGTAACATAAGGAAGGATGTGGGGGGGGTCAGATTGGAAATCGATGAAATTGATTGAACCGAGAGCAGAGGTCAGACCTTTCTAAAGACAGGGAATTTCTACTATATTTCTAGGGCGCTGGCCTCCACAGACTGGTAAGGGATCTTGGACTTACACTTAGACTTAGACAAACTTTATTGATCCACAAGGGAAGTTGTTTTGGGTAAACCTCGTGACGTTACGTGATAATACACAAAGTGCTTTGTCTTTTTAAACTCCACACACCTTCACTAGAATCATTTGGGTGATTTCAGCTCTTGAATTGCCCAACTCTACTGAACTAAGGCTAGAAAGAGCTGTCAACTTCCAAAACTACCACTTTATAACATCACAAGGTGCAACAGAGCATTTTGAACTTGAGATGTAGACAGAGTAATAATCAAGGATTCCTCAAACATCTGTGAATGAAACAAAACACAACTCCAGGTGTGTTTTTGATGAGGTAACAGCATTAAAACATGGATTAAACCTGACAAGTCAATTTGGTGTAATATGGGGGCTTTAATCTGAGCCGTTTAAAGATTTGCAGTAAGTTACGTCATATTTTTTACTATTTAAAATACTAAAAGTGTGTAAACTTGTTTGTGTTTTGATCCAGGTCGGATGTAGCTGTGGGGGCGTTTGGCAGATGGAGATGTGCCTCAGACCATGGACAGACTGAGAGTGCATATGTTCAGATGGAGCTCCAGAGTCCACTGAGTTACATGATGTTTAACCTGGAGAGATGTTGGCTACAGGCATTTGGGGAAGTATAGAGCTTTATTGAACCAACATCAAATCCTATAGGAGGTAGCATTTACTGAAATTAATACTGATGGAGCCATTTTACAATAAAGATCTCCCAAAAATCTTCATCTGAAATTGCAGAAATAGGGATGGTAAAGAGTGCATATTTGAAAACATGTAAATTAGTTTCAGATGATAAAATATATAACTCTGGAAGTGGAAAGTCAACTGCATGTGCTATGTGCCTTATCACACTCTACAAAACAAGCCTCACACTGATATGTTTTACTTCAAACACTCTGCCCCGTCTATTTAGTAATGTCTGCCTCTGCTTCAGTTTCCAATCACTTATCGATCTTTCTGGACTGCTCCCCTTCCCACCCGCCCGTTTGTCACCAACGAAAAAAACGCCGTGTGTTTTATTTGTCCAATTGTTGTTGTCGTAATATGTTTGTGAATATTGTCATTGATTGTGCTACATCTTTTTTCCACTCTGTTGTAACCAAGTTGGCGCCGCGAATGGCCGCCCTGGTGCTTCGGAGTGTCTGTCCGCTCCAGGTATAGAAGCAAGGTCCTAATGTTGTGAACCTGTTCACTCACATGGCAATAAAAACCTTCCTGATTCCTGATGATTCTTCTCCATGGAGCTCGATCAGTTTTATGCCATATTGTGGAATATTATAGCCAAATGAACAATATTTTGATGTAAACAAGGAGGAAAAGGCCCTCCTCCAGGTCAAGTAAGAGTCAGGTTTGTGGAGATGCAAGCCTGCTCTCAGTAAGGACACATATTGAGCATTTTGAGCTTTAGGGTTGTAGACAAGGCCAATAATGTAGGATCACAAACATGAAAGTGAATGGGGAAAAAAAACACAACTCCAGGTGTGTTTTTGAGAAGAAAACAGTATTAAAACATAACTTAAAGCTCACAAGAGTCAATTTTGCAAAATACAGCTCTGGAAAAATATGAGGCCACTGCATTTTGTTCTGAAATCAGCATCTCTACATGTATTACAGCCATTCCATTCCAGCGTCTGTTGAATTCCAACACAAACACAAAGGTGAGCTACTTCAGTTCTTGCACCAGGAGTGGAATAAAGTCACCCAAGAACAATGTGAAAGACTTGTGGAGAGCATGTCAAGACGCATGAAAGCTGTGATTAAAAATAAGGGTTATTGAACCAAATATTGATTTCTCTTCTTAAGTGTAAACATTAGTATTATGTTGTTTTAAAATGAATTTGATCTTGTTTCTTTGCATTGTTTGAGGTCTGAAAACGTATCTTTTTTGTTATTTTGACCATTTGTCATTTTCTGCAAATAAATGCTCTAAACGATAAACATTTTTATTTGGAATTTGGGGGAAATGTTGTCAGTAGTTTATAGACTCAAACAAAAATGTTCCTTTTTCCCAAACACATATCTATAAGTAGTAAAATCAGAAAAAACTGATAATTTTTCCAGAGCTGTATAGTCCCTCGATCATCTTGCATTTCATAAGTGGGAATTCTCAGTTGAAGTTGGTTACCAGGTGCCCGAACGCATCATTAGATTACTGTGATTTATTGAGCACCAGAAAATATGACTAAAAAGTTGTGTTAAACCTTGTGTGATGTGTGTAAGGGACAGAGCAAAGTACATGTGCCGCTCTATGTACCTTATGTGTTTAGAAAGTAGAAAAAGTCCATTTGTACTGGCACTTCCTCATGTTTAAAAGCAGTTTGAAAAGTTCGAAAAGTTTGAAACACAGTTTGAAAAGTTCGAAAAGTTTGAAACACAGTTTGAAAAGTTCACGTTAGGGGTTCGTCCCCTACCCCTTTATCACTGCGTGCACATGGTAGGATCGGATTGGATTTCTCCAAATCCGATCCCGTTACTCGGCGGGTGGTCTGTCCTTAGATCCCAGTGCACATGAAACTCGTGCAATCGGATAATGGTCAGCGACCTGGCCGGCTCCGCTACGCTATGTGGCGCTGTCGTCCAACTACTTCCGGGTGATGGCTACTCAATAGTTTTTATTGAGTAGCAACAAACTATGTGGCAATATACAAAGATGGCGCTCGAGGAGTTTGACGGAGCAGCATTGGTGTACTTGTTGTGCGTTCTTTCTTCGCAGCCATGATTTTGTCTGACTTTTCCAACAATTACTACTTATGACGGTGTCGGTGTCTCCTGCCACTTCTGGGTGAAATCCCTGGCGAAAACTCCTGTGCATGTGCAGTACGCCGATCCGATCCGATATCGTGCACAAGGCGGCACCAAGCGGATTACTATCGGCCTAAGTCAGGGGTTCCAATCGGATTCGGGAAACTAATCCCTATACGATCCTTAGCCTGTGCACATGAATTCGATACAATCCCGATCCATTTGCAATTGGATTACGCTCATCTTTGTGCACACAGTATATGTCTTTGTCTTGTCCCTTGATTCCGAGCTGAGAGGGCTTGGGGTACGAATGTTCCTCTAAGAAATGGGACACCACTTGATTAAGATAAGATAAAATAAGGCTTTACTGATCTCACACAGGGGAAATTCGCTTGCCACATTAGCTCCAGGCAGAAAATTAGAACAAAAAAAAGTGCATGCAGACAAGATAAGTAATAATAATAAAAATAAGTAAATAAGAAAATGATGATAAAAGGAGAAATTCAATTTGTCAACTGGACAAAGTTTATTTGGTCATAGTTTTCGACCAAATAAACGTTGTCCAGTTGACAAATTGAATTTCTCCTTTTATCATGGATTCTACCTGGACGACTGAGGGACTCTTCACGCATCTTAAGAATAAGAATAAATAAGAAAATGTAGACAAATTACAGGTTTAGACTGCATAGTGGAGTTATACAGTCTGATGGCGGTGGGGATGAAGGATCTGCGGTAGCGCTCCTTCTTGCACTGGGGGTGCCTCAGTCGGCTGCTGAAGGAGATTACCGTTTGCGTCATCATCCACTGCCATGTCAAGGATTATCAGGTACCTCAGCTCGACGAAAAACTAGCTTGTTTATACATGAAAGTGCGATGAAAACGATAACGTCGGCTAAACAGACATCACTACAATTAAAGCCACAACAACAGTTCACTAAAAGTAACGTAGAACATAAACGTCATAATTGTAAACCTGCTAAACTGTTAATCGATAATTACAACTGCTGAAAATACATTTATGAGACTCCTTGGCTGGTCGATGTGACGCTGCCATCCTGATCCCAAAACCTGCCTGAGCTTGTAGGCGAACTCCTCGTTCCAAATCTGGTTGAGAGCTTACTTCATTTCAAGGGGGATGTAGCCCGAGGTCATGGCCCTTGATCAAAATTATAATCGGGACACCCCTTGCCCTCACATGAACGCGCAAAAACAAGGGGTAGGGGTAAGACAGAGATCTAAATGAGCTGTGGGTGTGTGCTTGTGTGTGCTTATGGTGATGACGCACACATAGCTGACAGGTGTGACAGGTGAGTCCTCCAGCTCAAGGTCTGGTCCCTGTCAGAGCCTTGGGGAGGGAGCATCGTTTTACATATGGGAGAAGTTATTTATACCATTTCCTTCTGTACACAGACCACTGTACGGATACTTTTTATTTATCAAAAGCATCATTCTGTGGTAGGCAGTGTTGGGCAAGTTACTCAAAAACTGTAATGCACTACTTATTACTTGTTACTGTCATTTTAAAGTAATGCCTTACATTACAATATTACTCTAAATAAAAAGTAAGGCATTACACTACTTTTGCATTACTTTAGTTACTCTCGCCAAAATGACTGGAAATAAGGATTTGGCAATCCACCGTGGAGAGTGGCAGCATGTCTTCCACAATATATTCGGCAACAAGCCTTCTCACCTCTCGTGGCTGGAGATTCTCTGGTCGGGTCAACATCAGTTTCGGCTGCCTTGTTGGGGTTGTATCGTTCCCTGTCCCATCCCCTCCTTTCCTGACTAATTTCGTGGTGTTATGGCACCTCTGCAAGTGCTTCGTCAAATTGCTTGTACTGCATTTCGACGTGGAAAGAGGTTTGGGATTCACACACTGTGTGCATTTAACTAAAATGTTCTTGGAGTCCTTATTTTGAACGAAGTGAAAGTAGTGGGCGTATGCCCATCTTGAAAAGGAGCTAGCACTATCCGATTCTTCTGGTTCTGTCATCATTTGTCAGTCTGCCAGTTCGAGACGAAGTAAAAGGAAATGTAATGTTCTGCACGGACTTATCAGATTCAGTAGCTGATCTCGCGGTGATCTGCGAACTTTGTATGAAGAAAACGCAAAACCCACAAAAACAAAGCAGGTTAAAAATGCATTGTAATGTGCATTACTGGCATTGTGACGAGTAATATATTACTGATTTTCTTCCCTGTAATGCGTTACATTACTGCGTTACACCAAAAAGTAATGCATTACAGTAATTAATTACTTTTGTAACGAGTTACTCCCAACACTGGTGGTAGGACATGCACTATTTTCGTGTTACCCATTATTAACTTTCAAGTGTGATTATGTCTTTCCTGTTTGTTACGAGGCCATAAGTGCAGTGCATAATGCGTCTTCTTTAGTAAACCAATAAACCTCGTCATCCCAACCCTACATTATAGAACTATACATCATTCTTAGTCCTTAAAAGTTATGCTGTTTTATAATGTTGTTTCTTCATCACATAAAGGAGCAACATTTTGTCCTCTGAGCCACTTGGACAAAGAAAACAGAACACGACAATGTGAGGTGCCACTCTCAAACACGTCTTTTACAAAGCCATGTGATTTTTGTTTTCACTTTTCGTACGCGTTATGGAAAAATTATATAACTTCTTGAGGACAAATAATAATCCATTTGCAAAGCCCAGTGAGTTTTTGGAATATAGAAAAAAATGTATTCTTGTTCCTGCAGATATGGACAGGGCCTAGGCCTGTCCATATCTGAAATATGGAGCATCCACAGGAGGCTTCCACTGGCTGAACATGAGATCAGGGACCACCTTCAGGGCCACCTCCCTCGGCTGAAGCAGACACGCATCTCCTCTACATTCTGGGACAGCGAGTTCGCAAACCTTGGAAAAGAGTTGGGTGTCTTAGTAAAAGAGTCAAAGTTAGCTGTGTATAAAATCCGGTCCATGAAGACACTTGCCTGAAGGGATGTTTTTAGGATTAATGACCAACCTCGCTGCTTCAAACACAATGTTGAAGCGATTGATTACATCCTCGGCCTGAGACAATGAACACACAAGGGGTTAGTGCAGGGGTGTCAAACTTATTTTGGTCCGGGGGCCGTATCCAACCTACTTTGATCCCAAAAGGGCCGGATCAGAAAACTCATGGCAAATATACCTCAAAAATATCAATAAGTCCAAATATTTGTCCTGAGAAATGCAAATCTATTACAGTCTTTTTTATTTGATGAACTCCTTCTTTCACAAAATATTATAATATTATGAACAACCTGAAACTTTAAGAAAAATGCAATTTCAACATTGTTTTAACATTAACTTGCTTTAGTCATTTGTGCTGCTCTGGTGAGAGGCGGAGACGCTGCTATGCTAAGCTACGCAGAAAAGAGGCGCAAAAAATTACCAATATTTTAATAGAAAATTAAAATATAATTAAAATATTTTAATAGAAAAGCAGCCAAGGGCCAGATTAAATGTCTTGGAGGACCGGATCTGGCCCCCGGGCCGCATGCCCCTGGGTTAGTGCATAGAGGAGCCACTGTGTTACAGAAAGTTCAGATCAGAATAAGAAAATAATTTTATTGCCATTGTTAAGGAACAAAATTTACAAAATGGGGAAATGCTTTGGCAATATGGTGCAACATAACTAATGAAAAGTAATAGTATATAAAATATAAACTATGATTAAATAAGGAAATGCATAAAAATAAGGTACAAAATATTATTATTTTGCATCTTACCACAATTAGAAGAGTTGTTTTTTTTGGGGTTTTTTTCCGCTGTCCTCAGCACCCCATAATTGCCATTGCCATTGTCTGAAACTTTCAGACGCAGTGGCGTTCCTAGAGTGATGTACTCCCTGGGCGAAAGCCTTTCTTGCCCCCCCGACCAAACCCTAACATCCGCCCCACCACCCAAAAACAAACAAGACCGTTGTCCATACAAACTCAATTCACAACAACTACTTTCAAAAACAAATGTACAGTTTTAATGAGTACTGCAATAAAAAATACACTCAACAAAAATATAAACGCAACACTTTTGTTTTTGCTCCCATTTTTTCTGAGATGGACCCAAAGATCCAAAATTCACTCCAGATACACAACACTACCATTTCTCTCAAACATTGTTCACAAATCTGTCCAAATGTGTGACAGCGAGCACCTCTGCCCCGCCGAGACAATCCACCCCACATCAGGGGAGTTTAACTAATATAACGATCATCATCATGACAAGTGCAAACTTGAAGACTAGTCGATAGCTACCTTTTTCTTTTGTTCGCTTCTCCTCCTCTTCTTTCCGTTTATCAGATTGTCAGTTGTGGCCTGTGGAATGTTGGTCCACTCCTCTTCAAAGGCTGTTATGGACGAAGAACACAGGTGCATTTTATTGATGGCATTTTTAATGCACAGAGATACCGTGATGAGATCCTGAGGCCCATTGTTGTGCCATACATCCATGAACATCACCTCATGTTTCAGCAAGATAATGCACGGCCCCATGTTGCAAGGATCTGTACACTTGGAAGCTGAAAATGTCCCAGTTCTTGCATGGCCAGCATACTCACCGGACATGTCACCCATTGAGCATGTTTAGGATGTGTTTGACCGGCGTATACGACAGCGTGTACCAGCTCCCACTAATATCCAGCAACTTCACACAGCCATTGAAGAGGAGTGGACCAACATTCCACAGGCCACAATTGACAATCTGATAAACTCTATGCGAAGAAGATGTGTTGCACTGCATGAGGCAAATGGTGGTCACACCAGATACTGACTGGTTCTGAGTCCCCAGACCCCCAATAAAGCAAAAAAAAAAATGCATATATGTATAATATGTTATACCTGAACCACTTCACTTGACCAATTGACCACCACGGCCACTACAACCACAATATTAGAATTATTTCGGATCATACACCACAACAACAAGGAATGAAACGTAATGAAATGTAGACAATTTCGACCCCTTAATTGAAGTATATGAAAATAACATAGCAACACAGGGGATTGTATAGGCGCGGGCGGTGGGGGCGTGCGGTTGGGGTGCTACTCTGTCTTCACGTAACCACGAGCCAGGACACCAGCCCCCCACCCCCCGCGCAAGGATCCACGCGGGGTTCGCGGAAAAACGCGCGGTGCCTGCATAAACTGAGCCACACAGACCGATTTTCTGGGCACACAAAAAAAAAAAAAAATCAGCGTGAGAAATGTCATGTGTGGCGTGTGAGCGTGTGAACACGTCGAATTGCGTGTGTCACTCTCGATGCGTGAGACTTGAGAGCCCTGGTTTCAGTTAGTCCAGGGGTCGGCAACCTTTACCACTCAAAGAGCCATTTGGACCCGTTTCACACAGTAAAGAAAACACTGGGAGCCACAAAACTTTTGAAATTTAAAATGAAATAACACTGCATATAACAGTTTTTTTGGCCTTTGTGCCATAGAATTACATTTTGAAAATGAACAAACTAAAATAAAATACATTTTAAAAAATACATTAAAATACATTTTAATTAAATACAGCGGTTCACTTTTCGCTGCCTCGTTATTTCGCAGATTTTTTTATTCCAATTTTTTTTTATAGTGTATCAACGCGCATTGTGTTCTGCGTCCTGATTGGCTAAGGGACTGTAGACCTTTGCCGATTCGTCGGTCATTCTCCTTCATGTCTCCTGTACAGAATGTGTTCAGTTTGCCAGATTTATCAGACCCTCAGGATTTCGCGGGCATTTTTTGTGATTGTTGCGGGCTAAAATGCCTGAATTTGCGTGGGCTTTTCCAAAGAGTTCCGATGAAAGTTGCGGTGCTTTTAAGGTTTTTGTTGTGATTTTGTTGCGGGAGGAAGTGAAAGTTGCGATAAATAGTTGCGATTTTCCCTTTTTGTAATTAAAATTGAGTAATATTTTGAATACTGAGTTATTACTGACAAAGAATAATACAAAGACGCAGAGATCACAGATATGGTCCTAAAACAACCTTACCAACATCGTAAATAAATTACTACTAGGAGGGGAACTGTTTCGCGCAGTCTTTTGCTGTTATTTTTGTGGGCAAATGGCGCCGCAAACATGTTTCTTTGCCATTAGAAGCCGTGTCCCAATTCCCAGAGTGCACAGTTCGGAGCGTGGTTTGAAGAGCATGTGCGTTATTTCTTTTTTGTCTCATGCGCAGTTAAAACACGCGTTCGCAGAAATCGGGGCGTGGACCAAGCGTGTGAAAATGCACGCTTCGCACACTCATATATCCCAGCATGCACCGCGCGCTACTTCTTCTACGGGAGAAAATGGAGTCGGCGGCTGCTTCTCGTAGTTGCGAGACCTGTCGCATTTCGCAGACGGCCATGCGGTCTGCGGAGTGCACTCAGGGCTGAGCAAGTATGCACCACCTTGACTGCAGTCTGAGCACGCTTCAAACCACACTCCGAACTGTGGACATGGCCGCAGTTTCGTTTCGTCACACGGAAGTAAGGCAGATGGAAGTTGGTCGACGTGAGTTCAATACGTCGCCGATCACTGGTCAAAATTGGTAAAAATTGCGGGAAAGTTGTGGTGATTGGTCAAAATTGCAACACCGCCCTGAATTCACGGGGGTTGGCTGAAGTTGCGTTGAAGTTGCAAATCGCAACATTGCGAATTCCTGGAGGGTCTGATTTATATAAATGTTCGATCGCAGTGTGACTCTGAAGTGCTGTATGTTTGCAAGTTTTCTCCCCGACAAAACCCGCCACAGTGAAGCGGTGCCAGGGCAAAGAGGCTCGGTCAGAACTGTGAAATACACACAATGTTTAGGGCCTAAAAACAGGTTTGGATCTTTGGTTTCGTTCTCTAATACTGTGCTTTTTTGTTGAAAATCTATAAAAGTTTGAGTGTTTAAACAAGAGAGAAATGTGAGAAAATGTTAATTCCAGTCTGAGAAAAGTGTAGAATGTGTGTGGTGAGGCGTTTACAGCCTTAAAACATGGAGAATAATTGTAAAATATAAAGCTGACGACTTCGCAGATTTCGCCTATCACGGGTTATTTTTAGAATGTAACCACAGCGATAAATGAGGGGCCGCTGTACTGAGCCGCATCAGAGGGATCAAAGAGCCGCATGTGGCTCCGGAGTCGCAGGTTGCCGACCCCTGAGTTAGTCACTCTCAGCTTTTTGTTGAAAATCACACACCTAAATAAGACCATGAACGCTTGTATTGATCATGGGCTCCTGAAAATGCGGTATTTAAATCAGTTTTGTATATTTTCTTGTATTTTCAGACATGCTAATTGTGCATTCTTTCACCATAACTCCTGAACACCTCAAGCTTGATGTCTCTGCAAACTATCAATAGAAGACACTTATACGTGTTCCAAATGAATACCATAATGTTGTTAGGCATGTCCTGAATTGCCAAATCAAATTGAGCCCAAAGTTTTGTCCATGAAGCAGATTTGAAAGCATCTAAAACTACACACGCATCAAGTGACACCCAGTTTTGTAGCAGAGATGGGTGCTCCTCATATGTGCCTGTGTGAAACTAATCCTTTTATCCACAGTTAAAATGTAATTACTGTCAATAATCACATCAGGCCGCTCAGAACGAGGCGCTCTCCCCGTGCATCTGAGTCTGTGCTTTTGTTCATTTCATTATGTAATGTGATACGAGACCAGAGTTTTGTGTTTGACTTTTACAGAGAGGACAAATTGTACTAAAAGCGCATATGACCAGTTAGACAACTCATTTCACTAAAACAAAATTAAAAGTGCTATGCTACACAAAATGGACTCTTGTGAGCTTTTAGCCATGTTCTAAAACTGTTACCTCACCGAACACATACCCGGAGTTGTGTTTTCTTTCACACATGTTTGAGTAATCCTTTAATATTAGTCTGTCTACATCTCCAGTGCTCAAAATGCTCTGTTCCACTTCTTACTCTGCTCTGATGTTTGGATTGGTGATGAAATGGTTCATTCCCTCTCAGAATTTCCTCTGGAAGATCTCAGAGTAGTTTCTCTGGAATATCTTCTGCCACATTTGCTGCTGCATATGGTGTGAAAAGCAGTCAGCTTTTCATCTAGCTCTTTTTCTCTAGCTCCTGCACAGTCTCCAAAAATAAACAATTCACATTTTAAACAAATAAACATTTCATATAATCATTCTTTTCCTTGTGTCCTTTGAACTGCATATGCTGTACTTCTTTGTTGGTTAAAATCCCATGATATATTAAAAAAAACTGCTCAATGTGTGAGTCAGGTAGCCACAAAAGCAGCCAGCCGCTCCCTTGCCATGGGATTTAGGTATTCTGTTAGACCTCACTACTTAGTTTAGTTTAGTTTAGTTTAGTTGATTTATTTGACAGGGACAATGTACAGGAGCATTAATCACAAAAAAATGAAAAGATGCTTTGTACCAGACTTTAGCTCTCGGAGCTAATTTCCATCTGCAGTCCTTGAGACAAACAACATCACAAACAATAAACATAAAGCATAAAACCAATTCATGCAATTCATAATATTTACAGTGGCGGTGATACTTCCTGTATTTTAGTAGTTTAGTTGTTTTATTATCAGGTTTTTTCCCCAATCTGCCACTTGATGTAAAACTATGATGAATATTACCACTTTGGTTTATAAGTGTGGTCTTACTGTGTGTAAACTTTGGATTTCAGTTCACACTTTCAAACCTCTGTGACAGCCTGTGACTGTACAGAAGCCCTGGAGGGACATGTGTGAATTAATGTTGTCACAAGACTAAAATTTCAAACTCAAACTCAAGACTTGATACTCAATACATTTTACATCGACTTTAATACCACAATGATACTAAAAACATTCTTTCTTCAGGCGATTTAATTTCAGATTAAATAATAACAATAGTACTTTCTTTTATTTTATCATGTGGTCTTAATTCCTCACTCGTTTCAAGGGGTCAAGACATGAATACAGGGGGTCCTCGGGTTACGACGGTCTCGGGTTACGACATTTCGTGGTTACGAACGGGCCCCCATTAAAAAAAATATGTATATACAGTGAACCCTCGTTTATCGCGGGGGTTAGGTTCCAGAAATAGCCCGCAATAAGTGAAATCCGCGAAGTAGGACAATTTTATATTTTACAATTATTCTACATGTTTTAAGGCTGAAAACGCTTCACCAGACACATTATACACCTTTCTGAGACTGGTATTAACATTTTTCTCTTGTTTAAACACTCAAACTTTTGTAGATTTTCATTAAAATATATTAATAGTGGGGGGAAGGGCACGTGACACGCGGACACGTGCGCGCGGACACGTGTGCGCGGACACGTGCGCGCGGACACGTGTGTTTGTTTTGGTACCACATATCCATGCCATGTGCGAAAGTCGAGTGGAAAGCGACCTGGATATCATTTTGGGCAAGACTCAAGCCAATGCTAACAGTGCAAAACCGCTAACAGACGCCTCTGAGCACCAGTCCTCACCACAAGACCAGGTAAGACCAACCTGCGCTCACAAGAGTTGGTTGCATTTCACCCCGGCTCCAAAATCAGACCGCTATCAATGCGTCGCCAATACTCCACAGCTCTCTAGGACGGGGTCGGGTTCGTTCTCTCAGCGTGACGGGGAAGAGCCACTGTCTCCTCTGTGCGCGCGAGTGTCCTCCCCCTGCTGCGGGCTCCCTCGAATGTGGCTCTCCCCGCTGCGGCTCCCCCGGACGCCGCGCGGCCAGGCGCAAGGCCCGTCCATGTTGATTCTTGGCTCTTCCATTTGTCCGGCTCGCACTCAGTCTCTTCCATGGCTCGTGCAAGTAAACAAAGGCCACACCTCCTGTCACCCAGGCGCTCTCGTGAAGGACATCTGAGACTCTGTCCCTACCATCCCTGGTCTAGACCTGGTTTAGTCCTGGTTTAGACCTGCTTTAGACCTGGTTTAGTCCTGGTCTAGTCTCTTAGCTAATCAGGGCGCAGGACAGAATGTTACACTGTAAAAAAAAGTTACACTATAAAAAAAATTGAAAAAAAAAATTGGAAAAAAAAATCCGCGAAACAGCGAGGCCGCGAAGAGTGAACCGCGATACAGCGAGGGTTCACTGTATTACGCGTCGTTCCGTCTTACGCGGTTTAGCGTGGTAAGAGATGTAAACAAACGCGAACGGCGCGCGGCGCACGGCGGAAGAATACACTGTTGTGGTTGTAGGGAGAAGAAGACGGCCTCGTGTGCGTGTCCAATGTGGGCGGAAGTACCTGATGTGGGCTCTGATCTGCTCCTATGAAAGCGACAGTGATAACCAAGCAGTGTAGTGGTCTAATTATTGAGATGGAAAGGTTATTGGTGCTTTGGTTGGAAGATCAAAGGCAAAATCCGGCTTACGACGAAATTCGGGTTACGACGCATCTTAAGAACGGATCAACGTCGTAACCCGAGGACCCCCTGTACAATTAGTTTCATTAAATTTAAATCAATTGAACAGACACATGGGAGTGTGAGGTGAGAGGTTGAGAACTCCCACTCTACTCGAGTAACTGTGATGGTTTTAAGTGGTCACTATCAAAGTTCAAAGTCAGCTTTATTGTCAAAAACCATATGTACGGGTTGCACACACAGGATTTGGAAATTGCAGCGCCCCCTAGGCCCACAGTGAACATAAAACATCTAATAAACAAGACAATAAACACCATGACTGAAACGTGACATATACTTGTAGCAAAAGTACAGTAAACTTGTATATGATACAAATAGGTAAAACACACAACGTGTAGCGTAATAAAGCTCAAATGGGGTCATTTAAGCAGCAGTGTCGGTGTCATTTAAGCAGCAGTGCCCTTTAATGGCCCTTGTAATATAGTAATGTATACTATACATACATATACTATACTATACTTGTAATATAATAATATCGCTACCACAGATCCTTCATCCCCACCGCCATCAGACTCTACAACTATACTGTATAGTCCAAACGTGCAATATTGTCTTTAAATACTCTCCTAGTTACTGTTTCTTATTATTATTACTTATATAACTCCACTGCATGGTCCTATCGTGCAATATCGTTTTTCCATCGTGCAAGTATTGTTTTTTTCAATACTCTCCCTGTCACTGTTTTTATTATTATTATTACTATTATTATTATTATTCGATTTATTACTTATTTTATTACTATTATTACCTATCTTTATGCCATTCTTGCCTGCATGCACTTGTCTTTCTTGTTCAAACTGTCCCTACCTGGAGCTACTGTGACAAGTAAATTTCTCCTGTGTGAGATCAATAAAGTCTTATCTTATCTTATCTTAATGTGAGAGTGAAGTGGTTGTGCCATTGTCACATTTGATTTAGGACCATTCGCTACAACCAACAAATGTGGGAACACAGAGGTGACCTCACGGCAAAACTCTGGCCTCTGAAAATTGTGAAAAGTGCTTATAAACTCATCATGGCGAATAAGTAGGATGCTAGGAATTAGGAAATTTAGGAATAATTTTGGACCATTGTAACATGAGCTAGTTCTGTTTTTCACTTTTATATGGTAAAAATCAGGTACAGCTCCTTTTAATGTAAGAAGCAGTGGCTGGTGTGGAGGAGAATGCGCTTCTATTAAAATTAACCTTTTAAAGAACCTTTTAAACTGTCAAACAATTATTTTCAAGCAAAGATTACCTGAGACTGCCAGGGAGTGCCAAATCACCCATTTAGACTTAATGCGGCCGTAATACACTGCTAGAATATGCATGTGGTGAGTAATATGAAAAAGCTGTTGGTATCTCTGTCTGTAAATAATTCAGCTGCACATAATAACAGGGCCCGGTGCAGACGGCGCTGTCACTTCTCCTGCATGACATTTGAGATTATCATTCACAGAAAAACTGCTGAGGTGGAATCTAAAATCGCCCGATAAGCACACAAATGTCATAGTCTCCCTTCTCCATTAAAGGATTACATAGTCTCTGCCTGGTTTATGGCATAGAAAGAAATCTGTTTTATTGTTTTTAAAGAGGGGGTGTTTTACTTCTGTGGGGTAGTAACTGTAACACAGAACATATTTAGCTCACCATGTTGCCTTTTATTGTTTTGAAAATGTTATTTGCCAAAAAAATTAACATGTGTAATAAGTTTCAGTTCCGTTTTTTAATGCTCTGAGACTCCGCTCCATTTGCTCTTTATTCTCCCCCTTCGGAGCGCTATCTGAATAGAGTTCTCCACATCAGTCTTCAAGTTGAATGGTCGAAACATCACAACAGCAGAACAAGCCAAGAAATCAAACTTTAGTTAAATCCAGATAAAAGCACAGGCGTCTTATCTGTCCATAAATGCGCAAAGAGCCTCTCTCTGCACTTTTTTCACAAACAAAATAGTCCATATTTCTAGTAAAACAGGCTAAAGACGCCTGTCAGTGTCAACATGTTGGTTGTGGCTCTATAATTGATCTAAAGCTACATTTACACTGCAGAGCTTAATGCTCAATTTTTAGTTTTTTTGGTGAAATCCAATTTTTTTGCGAGGCTGTTCACATTTCCAATTAAATGCGACTTGTATGTGATCTCCAGTGTGAACGTTAAACGCCCCAAAAGTGTCCCGCATGTGCATTGGAGGACACGACGAGGTCACGTGCAGCGAGCGTGCTCAATGTTTACGGAAGTCGCCTAAAGTTGCTGTCGTACCAGAGCCAGAACATGTACTTGTTTGTTTTAAGGAGGAGACGGAGAAGGAGAAGGACAAGGTTTTTGGCCACGGCGTTTTGTGGGGCAGTGGCAGCAACGTCCGTAGAAAGAAACATGTGGGTGCAGAGTCGCAGCCAAGAGTGGTGGGATTGCTACGTGCTTCGCTGCTTCACTGATATGGAGTTTATATACTATTTTCGCATGACGAGAAGAACATTTGTGTACATTTGTGAGCGCCTACTTGTACCACTCTCGCTGGAGGAAACACGCCCAGGTCGGATGAATGTGACCTGGCTGTTCAGACTGAAGTCGCATGCGAAAGTGGCCTGGGTTGCATTTGAAACAATTGGATCTGTGTTGTTCAGACTGTCATTAGAAGATCAGACACAGGTCGTATAGAGGTGAAAAAATTGGATTTGGGTCACTTCAGGCTGCAGTCTGAACGTAGCCTAAAATCTAATGCAAACACTACAGCCAGGACTGTTCTCTTGAGAATCAACACAGATTCTCAAGAGTTTGTGAACTCACAAAAATCCAAAGAATTCCTCTTGCTGGCAAAAATCATCATTTTTTAAATAAATATTCTGGACCAGTGGCTCTCAAACTTTTCACATCAAGTACCACCAAAGAAAAGATTTGGCTTTCTGAGTACCACCAGATCTAAACTAGGCCTATAACAGGACTACTCCATGTCTAATCTAGGGCTAAACCAGTCTGAAAGTGGACTACATCATTTCCACTGTAGTTCAAGAAATTATGCAAAGGAAAAAAAGAGATAAAATGAACTCTAAATGAGGAAAACCCACAAACTGAAGATCTGTCCGAGTACCACCTGAAGGAGCTCGTGTACCAGCAGTAGTACATACACCACAGTTTGAGAAACGCAGAGCGCATGTGTTCAGAACGCATGAGAAGTTTATTTGAACATTGAACTATGCCTCTGTTGTAGGGAGTATTATACATCTGACAGTAGTCATGGTCATTGTTACAAGAAAATTACATTAGAGATTAAACAATAGGCGTGGCTCTGGAACTATTCCTCTGTCAAGAAGAAAGAGCTGAAACTGTTGCAGGGATTGACTGTCCATTGGCGGCCCACACAAATCTCCATCTAAATCAGGGAGTCAAACATGCGGCCCTGGGGCCAGATCCGGTGTCCCGTCGAAATGGGCCGCCCCGTCAGAATGAGCTCCAAGCGCTACTGCGCATGCGCGCGCATGCGCAAACCACCCCTGAGTGTTGTTCCCTTTAAATGCCATCGAGCTTGGCTCCAGAGGCAGAAGTTGAGTTGCTTTCTACAGAAGTGGACTTGTTTTCAACAATTGCAACGCAAGTAAGTAACATTTTAACATTTTATTGGATTTATTGTATGTTACAACCAACATACAACCAATTACATTTAACAATGTATTGGATTTATTGTATGTTATAACCAATTACGCACGTAAGGAATGATAATTTGCGGCAGATACCTACGTCAAATGATAGGAGGTCCAAATGATTGGATTTAACATTTGACTGCATCGTTATGGTTTTTATTACATCGTATTTTGTTATTTTGTTTCTATGTGAACGTAGAAAACGTTGTAACTTTGTTTAGAAAGGCGCTGTGTATAATTAGCCTTATTTTGTCTTTTACAGTTTCTTACATTTGTGAACAAAACTATGGAGAGATCCAAGCAAGTGTTTCAGTTCCTGACAAGTGGGGAATACCCAGTTTTCCCGTCCGAAGTTCCTATTGACATGCCAGCTGAGGGGAAAATGAAAAAGTGTATGAAAAGCGCTTTATAAATATTGTTTGATTGATTGATTGATTGATATTTTTGTAAATATAAATATATTTGTAAATATTTCTTCTGTTGTCCCTTTTCCTGTCCTCATAAATCATGAATAAGAGACAAGCCTTATTTGACAGATAATATAAGCGTGTCGAAATGAACTGTCCATGCCCATTATAAAAGAGTTGGAATTTTACATACTAAAGACACCGTATGCAAACAGCAAACAGCATACAACTCTCTAATCCTATCTAATCTAAAACTGCAGACGTATTTGTCGTAGTACGTATTTGTCAAGTACAAACGCCACAATTTTGGATGTCATTGAGTGCAATGTTCAAAATGTGCACAAAACTGTTATAATTTTTAAAATGTTTCGGTAACACTTTATAATAACGGTCGCTTATAAAGCATTAGTAACACTTAGTAAATAATGAACTAATTATTACTAATTATTTTACAAAACATTTACAAATATTTGTTCATGAGTAAGAAATACTTAGTAAATAATGAACTAATTATTTTACAAAACATTTACAAATATTTGTTAATGAGTTAGAAATATATTAAATATTTGTTAATGAGTAAGAAATAATCAATTTAATCTCGCCAGAAAGACCCATTGAAAGGAGATATTATGACACGCATGGTCCCTCCCACTCAACCAATCCTAAAAATACAAATAATTATCTATAATTATTTGTATTTTTACAAATAATTAGCTTTGAATCTATACAACTGTAAACAACTCACGCATACAACTGTAAACGAAAAACGGCGTATTTCGACGTAAGGCGGCCTATTTCGACGGGGGAGCGTAACCCGATAGACATCGCCGTCAAAATAGGTCAGTGGTGGGCTCATTCTGACGAGGCGGCCCATATCGACAGTACACCGGCCCTTCAAGACGTTTAATCTGGCCCTCGGCTGATTTTCTATTTTAAATATTTGAATTATATTTGAATTTTCTTTTAAAATATTGGTAATTTTCTGCAGCTCTTGTATGTGTATCCTAGCATAGCTCCAGCGCCTCTGTGCGTGGCCCCTCTCAGGACAATTGTTTTGACTGTTGATCATGACACCCTCATCAGCAAAATGTCAAAAATGAGAAAAGTGGACGCCGAGTGCAGGATTTTCAAAGAAAAATTGACTAATTCCTATTTGTTCATGGAGGTGAATGGGAAACCTGTGTGCTTGGTGTGTTTGCAACAAGTGGCGGTGCTCAAGGAAAATAATCTTAAACGCCACTATGAGACACTGCATTTCGAACAGTACAATAAGTTGAATAGAGAAGTGAGAAGACAGAAGATAAACAAATTATTGCTGGGACTGAAGAAACAACAGTCTGTAATAGTGTTTTTGTATTTCTCTGGACAAATATTTGGACTTATTGCTATTTTTGGGGTATATTTGCCATGAGTTTTCTGATCCGGCCCCTTTGGGATCAAAGTAGGTTGGATACAGCCCCCGGACCAAAATGAGTTTGACACCCCTGATCTAAATGAAAAAAAGCTGTACTTGAAAAATCATGCATGTGAATACTAGAAATGTGCAAAAAGGTTTGTAAGAGTTAGGAGCTATATAGATTTAAATATATTTAAATACATATTTTGACTGCGATGCATTCAAACTGACACAAAATGTCTTGGTTTCTGTGGCAGCACCTTCACAATAACATTATTCATCTCATTTACATTCACAGCAACAGCCTTCACTCTCAATTTTATATGAGGCCTCAGTGCTGCTGCTGGTTTCATACCGATCTGTCTGTCATACTGGGTCAATACACCAGGCTTATTATAAAAATACTCTTCTCTGCCGTAAATATCATGTGCTGCTTTACAATACTATAACTGATCCTCTGTATTCATAATGAACAAGTCCCGCCCATTTCAGAGCCCGCTGTGGTCAATTTCTCATTCTCATCATTCTTTTAGACTTTTTGAAAATGTCAAATATTTAGTCATGTCAAGGCACGATGGACTAACCAGCTGTGTGGTGTAATGTCGCAGTTGTTTTCAGTCCAGTCCATTTTGACACTTTAAAACATTTTGACAGATTTTAAGAACATGTATAATTATTTGTATGGTATTGCTTTTAGGCTCTCTCTGCTGTTTGCAATGGAAATTATTCGCTTAAATCAGAAGCGGGCATTTCAAGGCCCGGGGGCCAAATACGGCCCGCAAGCCGACTCTGACCGGCCCGCAAAAGGTTGCTTGGAATTAAGAAAATAAAACCTACTTTCAAAATTGTACATAATGCATTTGTACTGATGATCATCTGTCTGTGCTTCACATCTCCACCTCAAACATGAACCTGACTTTGATGCACTTTTTAAAGCTCAATAGAGTTTCTCTCACTAATCAAGAAAATAAACACTAAACATGCTAACTTTGACTTTTTTTCTACACAGTTTGGCAGTTGGACAAAAACATTTTGTGACATATCTTGTATTATATTATTTGGCAAACAAAGACATTGTGGTGTTTTAATAGAAAGTTAAGAAAGTTAAACTCAGAAAGCATGAAAACGTTTACCATTGTTTTGAATTATTTTACTGAATAAATTAAGTATTTGTAAAACCTCACTCTCTCATTACTTAATAATAACACAGAACTTACCAGCTTCTGTAAACAATGCCATTTACTGATTTCAACGTAGAAATAAAATTAATAACCAGAGTAGACTTCAAACTTTTGGCCCGGCCCTCCACAATATTTCCTGCTTCTCATTTGGCCCCTGGGGAAAAATAATTGCCCACTCCTGGTTTAAATGAACAACATTTGAACTCTTTATCCTCCATGAATGCTAAATGAATAAATGAATGCTAATAGAGCTGTGCATTCGCTGTGGACACAGTTTGACCACAAAATGAGCCTGCGGTTTATGAGCTTAAAAACTGCTCAGGAGTCTGCTCTGTTTTTGATCAGAGGACAGCAACATCACGTGATTAAAAGATCCAAAAGGCAGTGTAATAGTGTAATAGCTTAACAGCTTATAATGATTGAGGAATAGATATTAAAATTATATGTTTTCTTGTGGTCATTAGTTACCACTCTCTATGGGGGGAAAAGGAAAATGTTCACTGTTGAGATGCATAGGAAAAATATGTTAAAGTACACTTTATCATTATTCATTATCATTATCATTATTTAAGATGGCGCCAGAGAGGCTGGCTGCCTGTTACAGAGCTCCGACCCTACCTTACCTTTTTTTCCTCTTTTTACCTGTACATAGACGTTTTCCTCGTTTTTTCTTTAGAGTAGGTAAAACCCGGTGCAGTTGTGCACCTGGGAAGCCTACTGTTACTCGCTTTATCATCAGCTGCAGTGTTTTTCTGCACTTTGTAAATCCGTACAAGGAAATGTGCAAGGGACTATCGCACTCAACCACGGAGCGCATCACATATGCACAGTCTGCGGGGGCCTTCTCTACTCTACGCCGGGAAACCTGAAGTACCAGCGGAGATACAGAGAAGGAAGAGAAGAGGATGCAGAGGTGGACGAAAGAAACGGGGACCGGGTTTACCGAATCTACCTGCGGTAATCACGGGGAATGTGCGGCATCTGCAATAAGACGGAGGAGCTGATCGCGCTGACTCGGCAGCGGAGGGAATATCGGAGCTGCAGCATCATATGTTTTACGGAGACGTGGTTGAATGGGAATATACCGGACAATATCATTTCCCTGAATGGATTTACCACAAAGCGCGCAGACTGGACGGTGTTGGGAAGCGGAAAAACAAGAGGAGGTGGACTGCTTGTTTTTATTAATGAACGCTGGTGTCATCCCGAGAACGTACATGTGAAAGATCAGCTGTGCTCCCGGGACATCGAACTTCTTGCGCTGGGTATGCGGCCCAACTATTTGCCACGAGAATATTCACATGTCATCGTACATTCTTCATCGGCGGATGGCGGGGACTGTTTCCAGAACACTGACTGGGACATGTTCACCGGCTCTTATGGAGACGACATCAACGGCCTGACCCATTGCATCACAGACTACATTAACTTCTGCGTGGAGAACACTGTACCAACCAGGAGGGTACGGTGCTTCTCCAACAACCACCCCTGGGTCACCCTGAGCTTAAAGCCCTCCTGAACCAGAAGAAAAGGGCTTTCAACTCAGGGGACAGAGAGGAGCAGAAAAGGGTCCAGAGGGAGCTCCAATGGAGGATCCGACGGGCCAAAAAGGACTATGGGAGGAAGATGGAAGAGCAGCTGGCCCAGAACAACGTATGGGGCGTGTGGAGAGGATTGAGGAACATGTCTGGTTTTGGACAGAGTGGCAGAGGGACAGCTGACGGTGATCAGCGCTGGGCGGACGAATTAAACTGTTACTTCAACAGGTTTGACTCGCCCCCCACCCCCTCTGCCCCTCTGCCGACTCCCCCCTCCTCCTCTTCACACCTCCCCAGGCCAGTGGCCACATCCCCCTCCCCCTTCACATGGACCCAACCCAGCACCAGCCCCCCTCCACCCCCTCTCCATCACACCAGACAAGGTGAGGAGGGAACTTAGGCGGCTCAACCAGAGGACGGTATAAGATAAGATAAGATAAGATAAGCCTTTATTGATCTCACACAGGAGAAATTTACTCGCCACAGTAGCTCCAGGACATTAGGACAAGAGGGAAAAAAAGTGCATGCAGGCAGGGAGGGGATAAAGTAAGTAATAAATAATACAAATAGTAATACGTAATAATAATAATAATGGAAAATAGTAATAATGATAATAGTAACAACAAGCATCAACATGAAAAGGAGGATATTGCACATCTGGCCTATATGTTAGAATTATACAGTCTGATGGCGGTGGGGATGAAGGATCTGCGGTAGCGCTCCTTCTTGCACTGGGGGTGCCTCAGTCGGCTGCTAAAGGAGCTGCTCAGCTCCTCTACAGTCCGGTGCAGAGGGTGAGAGGTGTCGCCCTTAATGGACATGAATTTGGCCAGTACCCTCCTCTCAGCCACCTCCTCTACACGGTCCAGAGGACAGCCCAGGACAGAGCTGGCCCTCCTGGCCAGCTTATTCAGTCTTTTTCTGTCCCGTTCTGTGCTGCTCGGGGCCCAGCAGACGACAGCGTAGAGGAGAGCAGAGGCCACCACAGAGTCATAAAAAGTCTTGAGCAGAGGCCTGCTCACTCCAAAGGACCTCAGTCTCCTCAGGAGGTGGAGGCGACTTTGGCCCTTCTTGTACAGGGCATCAGTGTTGTGGGACCAGTCCAGTTTATTGTTGAGGTGAACACCCAGGTACTTGAAACTGCCCCTGGATGTTCACCGGTGAGTGAGGTAGTGGTCTCCTCCTGAAGTCGAAGTATCTGCCCCAGGCTGCTGAGAACATGTGCAGACCAGCTCTGTGAAGTTCTCTGCTACATGTTCAATCTGAGCCTCAGCCTGGAGAAGGTCCCCGTCCTGTGGAAGACCTCCTGTGTGGTCCCGGTTCCAAAAACAACAAACGCCAGGGAACCGGCCCACTACAGACCAGTCGCCTTGACCTCCCACCTCATGAAGACCATGGAGAGGGTGATCCTCAGCCACCTCTGCTCTGTGGTGAGCCCCACCCTGGACCCGCTGCAGTTTGCCTACAAGCCAAACGTAGGAGTAGAGGACACCGTCATCTACTTGCTGCAGCGGGCGCTCACCCACCTAGAGACCGCCGGGAGTGCTGTGAGAGTCATGTTCTTTGACTTCTCCAGCGCCTTCAACACCATCAGGCCGGCGCTGCTGCGGGGGAAGCTGGAAGATGCAGGAGTTGATGGACATCTCGCTGCCTGGACCATCGACTACCTCACTGACCGTCCACAGTACGTGCAGCTGTCAGTCAGAGGTGGTAGTCTGCAGCACTGGGGGCCCCCAGGGAACTGTCCTCTCACCCTTCCTCTTCACCATATACACCTCGGACTTCACATATAACACGGACAGCTGCCATCTCCAGAAGTTCTCTGACGACTCGGCCATTGTGGGCTGTGTCTGAGGGGAACGAGCTGGAGTACTGCTCGGTCATCAGTGACTTTGTGGACTGGTGTGGGCGCAACCACCTGTGCCTTAACACCAGTAAGACAAAGGAGCTGGTGATCGACTTCAGGAGGAGACCACTACCTCACTCACCGGTGAACATCCGGGGGCAGGACATAGAGACTGTGGACAGTTTCAAGTACCTGGTTGTTCACCTCAACAATAAACTGGACTGGTCCCACAACACCGACGCCCTGTACAAGAAGGGCCAAAGTCGTCTCCACCTCCTGAGGAGACTGAGGTCCTTTGGAGTGTGCAGGCCTCTGCTCAAGACTTTTTATGACTCTGTGGTGGCCTCTGCTCTCCTCTACGCTGTCGTCTGCTGGGCCCCGAGCAGCACAGAACAGGACAGAAAAAGACTCAACAAGCTGGTCAGGAGGGCCAGCTCTGTCCTAGGCTGTCCTCTGGACTCTGTAGAGGAGGTGGCCAAGAGGAGGGTACTGGCCAAATTCACATCCATCATGGATGACACCTCTCACCCTCTGCCCCGGACTGTAGGGGAGCTGAGCAGCTCCTTCAGCAGCCGACTGAGGCACCCCCAGTGCAAGAAGGAGCGCTACCACAGATCCTTCATCCCCACCGCCATTAGACTGTATAACTCCACTGTATAGTCCAAATGTGCAATATTGTCTTTAAATACTCTCCTAGTTACTGTTTCTTATTATTATTACTTGGATAACTCCACTGTATAGTCCAGACGTGCAATATCGTTTTCCCAATGTGCAATATTGTTTTTTTTTTCAATACTCCTATCGTGCAATATCGTTTTTCCAATTTTTCAATACTCTCCCTGTCACTGTTTTTATTATTATTATTTCTATTATTATTATTATTCGATTTATTACTTATTTTATTATTATTATTACCTATCTTTATGCCATTCTTGCCTGCATGCACTTGTCTTCTTGTTCAAACTGTCCCTACCTGGAGCTACTGTGACAAGTAAATTTCTCCTGTGTGAGATCAATAAAGTCTTATCTTATCTTATCTTATCTTTGAAGGACAGTTACTTTTGAACTGATCTTAGGACACAGATCAATGATTTCTTGTTGCAAATATTTGTTATGTAATCAGTTTCATTTTCCGACAAAGGCCAACAACACTTGAAATAGAACCTTGAAGGAGAGGTTGAGGAGAGAGGTTGTGAAAGTGCTGCAAATGCAAATTGGCGGCACGGTAGCTGAGTGGCTAGCGCTCTTGCTTCACAGCAAGAAGGTTCCGGGTTCGATCCCCGGGTCGCCCAGGCCTTTCCGTGTGGAGTTTGCATGTTCTCCCCGTGTCTGGGTGGGTTTCCTCCGGGCACTCCAGTTTCCCCCATCAACCCAAAACATGCACCATAGGTAAAATCCTCCAGCTTAGGTCCTGACCAAACCGAAGCAAGAAGATCATGGAGATGGTCCCCGGGCGCAATAATGTGCTGCCCACTGCTCCTAATATATATATACAGGGGGTCCTCGGGTTACGACGTTGATCCGTTCTTAAGACGCGTCGTAACCCGAATTTCGTCGTAAGTCGGATTTTGACTTTGATCTTCCAACCAAAGCACCAATAACCTTTCCATCTCAATAATTAGACCACTACGCTGCTTGGTTATCACTGCCGCTTTCATAGGAGCAGATCAGAGCCCACATCAGGTACTTCCGCCCACATTGGGCACGCACACGAGGCCGTATATATATATATATATATATATATATATATATATATATATATATATATATATATATATATATATATACACACTTCTTCTTCTTCAAATGCTTTTTCTTCAATGTATTCACTGTATTCTTTCATAAAGGAGAGTTGCTTTTAGCTGGAAGTGTTTGGCTAATTATTCTCACTGGCTTTCTTTATTGTGCTTGTATCCAGACCCGCAGTGTGTCAATGGCATGTTCTTTTCAGAGACATGATCCACAAGGTTCATTGCAAACATACTGTATATCCTATTAAACCCAGAGGAGTGGATGACGTCACTCTATTGAGCCCTTTCAAAGTACATATGACACTGCTGCAAGAAGTTCAGAAACAAAAGTGAAATAATGCTTCATTGGAACTTATTTTAAATACTGATAAATAATGTACAGGCCTCGAAGAGGTTATGAAAATTATGTATGTATGAGTATGTATGAGTATGAAAACCTGTGTTCTAAAAGATGATGCCAAATCTTTTCTGCACAAGTACAAAATGAGCTGTCCAGTCGTCCGTGTGCTGGACTTGGTCTGGACAACCTCAGCTCCAGGAGTTTAACTTTGTCGTCATGATAATGAAATTAATCTACATGTATAATGTCTTTCAAGACACCCAAAGTGCTTCACATTGCATTAGTCATTCACTCCATACTGGAGGTGGTAAACTACTATTGTAGCCACAGCTGCCCCAGGGCAGACTGTTGGAAGCGAGGCTGTCAATCTGTGCCATTGGTAGCACTCAAGCACACACCATATTCATACTAGACCAGGGGTCGGCAACCCGCGGCTCCGGAGCCACATGCGGTTCTTTGATCGGCTCAGTATAGAGGTCCCTCGTTTATCGTGGGGGTTACGTTCTAAAAATAACCTGCGATAGGCGAAATCTGCAAAGTCGTCAGCTTTATATTTTACAATGATTCTACATGTTTTAAGGCTGTAAACGCCTCACCACACACATTCTACACTTTTCTCAGACTGGAATTAACATTTTCTCACATTTCTCTCTTTTTTAAAACACTCAAACTTTCGTAGATTTTCAACAAAAAAAGCTCAGTATTATAGAACGAAACCAAAGATCCAAACCTGTTTTTAGGCCCTAAACATATTGTGTGTATTTCACAGTTCCTGTGACCGAGCCTCTTCGTCCTGGCGCCGCTTCGCTGTGGCGGGTTTTGTCGGGGAGAAAACTTGCAAACATACAGCACTTCAGAGTCACACTGCAATCAAACATTTATATAAATCTGGCAAACTAAATGCATTCTGAGACACGGAGGAGAATGACTGACGAATCGGTAAAGGTCTACAGTCCCTTAGCCAATCAGGACACAGAACAAAATGCACATTGATACATTATTTAAAAAATTGGAATAAAAAAATCAGCGAAACAGGGAGGCCGCGAAAAGCGAACTGCTTAATTAAAATGTATCTTAATGTATTTTTAAAAATGTATTTTATTTTAGTTCGTTCATTTTCAAAATGTAATTCTATGGCACAAAGGCAAAAAAAAAAAAAAAATGTTGCAGTGTTATTTCATTTTAAATTTCAAAAGGGTTTTGTGGCTCTCAGTATTTTCTTTACTGTGTGAAACGGGTCCAAATGGCTCTTTGAGTGGTAAAGGTTGCCGACCCCTGGACTAGACAATGTGGGTGGAGTGTCTTGCGTAATGATACAACAGCAGTTTTGCATTAACACTGTTCTCCACTGTATTCCCAGTCAGTATTCTCAGTATTCCCATCCAATAACCAGGCCTGGCATTGTTCAGCCTTCAAGATCCGACGAGACGGGCATTGACAAACACTTATGGTCTGGTATGGGATTCTGCCCAGAGGAAACCTACACAGACAAGGGGAGAAAGCAGAGCAGGCAAACTCTGCACAGAAAGACCTATTCACCCCGGGGAATCAAACCCACAACCTTCTGGCTCTGAGCCGTGTGCTGCTCACTCAGCCACCGCATGCTCCAGTGTAGAGGACATTGTACTAATACATTCATTAGTGTTTGTATTACTCAAAATCACATTCAGTCTTACTCAGAGCAGTTTTTTGTCTCTTTCTATTTATAATATTTAAATTGTGAGTTTGTTACTGAGCGTGGGTCTAAATAACAGGACCTGGAGTTTGTAATGTTAGAGGTGTGTGATCCATTGTTTGTGTTTCCGTTCAGCCTGATGAGAGTGAATGAAGGACGAGAGGAACGACCACAGCCCCTGCCCCACAGCGTCCCGCCACCTCACCCTCGAGAACTACTGTAGAGCCATCACTTCTGTTTAGCGTTACGATTTGTAGAATTGATCATGTCTCATTATTAGAGCTGATACATTAGAGTTGTGCCTGATTTTTACAATTATAAACAGTTTGCGGTGGTTCAAAGTTAATCCTCACTTACCCCTTGTGCATTCAGAGCATCCTAATTATTCACTGTAATTTGTTTATTCTCTGACAGTAAAACACTTTATAACATCAGGCTTATTTTGAGAGAAATTTGCGCACTGTCTTTGACCCAGTCTTCAGTATCAAGAGGATACTAATTTGGTTGCATAGGAGAAACAACTAATAGTTTATAATTCAGTTATTTGGGGCACTGGTTGTCATATTTTTCTGTGTAGTTGCTTGTTGGAATGGTCATGTGAAAGCTCTGACCCTACACAATTCACTGGTTCATGACTGGCCGAAGGTGCCTGGTTTTAGGTAGTGGCCACTCAGATCAGAGAGAAACTAACAGGAAACTGGCAACCCAAATGAAAATCATGTGAGGCTCATTCTGCTTTCGGATTGGAGAACCAAAACACAATTTTATAACAAAAGATACATGTTTTTGTAATTAAGACTGGAAAAAGGTCTTGCCTTCTCCGGGTGGGTGGAGAGTCCCTGCCTCTTGTTCACGAGTGAGGGGAGGATGGAGCGTGAGATTGGCAGGTGGATCGGTACAGCGTCGGCAGTGATGCGGTCGCTGTACCGGACCGTTGTGGTGAAGAGGGAGCTGAGCCGAAAGGCAAAGCTCTCGATTTACCGTCGATCTACGTTCCTCCTCCTCCTCACCTATGTTCATGAGCTTTGGGACGAGATCCCAAAGCGCGGAGACAAGCGCCCGAAATGAGTTTCCTCCACAGAGTGGCTGGGATGAGGAGCTCAGTTACACAGGAGGAGCTCGGAGTAGAGCCACTGCTCCTCCACGTCAAAAGGAGCAGCTGAGGTGGCTCGGGCATCTGTTCTGGGCATGTCCCACCAGCAAGAGGCCCCGTGGAAGTCTCCTGGAGGGACTATGTCTCACAGCTGGCCTGGGAACGCCTTAGGGTCCCCCCGGAGGAGCTGGTGGAAGTGTCCAGGGTGAAGGAAGTCTGGGAGTCCCTGCTTAGACTGTTGCCCCTGCGACCCGGCCCCGGATAAGCGGAAGAAATTGGATAGATGGTAATTAAGAATAAGTGTTTAAGAGTTAAAATTGTTATCTGAAAAAGTTATATTTGATTAGAAAATGTTCGCTTCATATCTGGTGGCACAGATAGGCCAAGGTTATGAAATTTAAAATCAAAATCATCGTACATACCGTCCCCTTAATCCTTTAATAAAAATGCATTTAAGATGGATTACCCAAAGTATGTAGTAGATCTCACTGGTTCCTACAGCGCTCTTGGTTCATATTCTCTTTAGACTTTATCATAGACAGAAGTGAAACAGGGCGGCTGCCAAAGCTCACTCAATCCTGCAGTCTGTGGCTTTACCTGAGTTAGTGACACACACCAGACTTTTTTAGGCCAATAGGTTCAGCTCACACAGCACAACACTCCACAATCCCTCAGTTTAACCTGAGCTGGAGGACAGGGCAGAACAATTTTCTGTGTAACTGTCAGATTGCAGATTTGTTGGCTTGGATTGTGGTTCATATCTCTGTAACATAAAACAAAACTGTCACAAAGTTTAGCATCTTCTCTGTCAGTATAAATAAACTAAAGTGAAACTCTTTTTTCACAGTAACCTCAGAAAGTGGTGCCATTATTCATCTCCGAAGACGTGAGCGTTGTCAGTTGTGAGGACTTTAAGAAATGAGATTAACACGGCAGGTTTGTGGAGCCAGTCCCGAATAAATGATATATATATATATATTAGGGGTGTAAAGATTAACCGATTTGGATCGGTTATCGGTCTGTGACCTCTGCGATCTGAGTGTAACGATCAGCGGAGCCCGGATCGGTCCAAATTCACTACGAAAGGTCAGATGCACCGGATTTACGGCCAAGAATCGGTTCTCAGCTCCTGAGCGGTCTCTCTCATGGTGCAGCAGCCGCCTGTGTGTGTTTGCGTTCTTTAGCGAACGGTGGGTGGTTCACTTACCTGGGGTTGAAGCTTATTGGCTGGTTAACTGCCAATCATGCGAGCGGCGCGGGCTGTATGCGGAAGCGAGCACAAAATGTTTGCACTGTATAGCCGTGTCCCAATTCGCATTGTGCGGAGGGCGGGTTTCCCGCCGCCTACGTCGTGTCTCGTCAGGAGATCTACTCTGTTGGTAAGCTAAGCTAAGTTTCCTTTTATTGAGCTGTGGTTAAATTAATTTGGTGCGCTACCGCTATTTATGGACATGGTTCATATGCGTGGTTAACTTTTGTGCCAGTGTTGTGTCCCGTTGATAAAACTTTCACTGTCGGTCTGATGTTTCACTATCGGCTCAGTAGTCTGCATGGCAGCTATAAACCATAACAATTGTATGATACTAGCGTTTTTATTGTCACGGTTAGTGGATTGGGTGATTTGGGCTCAAATTGACTTGGCTAATTTACTTTTGTGTGGAAAATACAATGTATAATCAGAATTGGTGCATTTCTGTATTAAATACTTATGATTTGTGTGTATAGAAATGTACTTCACACACACAGATGATTTTTGTCTCAAAGGAGACTGAGGTAATGTTATGAGATGGAGAGAAAGTATTATTCAGTGTTAAGAGCTCTCTCTGATTTTCTTTTTTTTTGTTAAGAAAAGTTAATTACAGGCATAAAAAGACATGTTGGATTTAACATGCTAGTGTTTTCTATAACTGCCTAGTAATATCTATCTTCTTGTCAGTGATATGTTGCACTTTTATACGTTACTGAAACTGTGACTGAAGCACTAATTCTGATTCATTCAGATTTTTGCCTTTAATAGGCAACTTGCTTGTTTTATAACTTCTTTTTTATTTTTGATATCTACCTTATCTACCTTTGTACTGAATCGAAATTAACCGAACCGGATCGTATCGAATCGTATCGAATCGAATCGTACCGAATCGTTTACTAATTTTATGAATCGTCCCTGAATCGAATCGTAGCCTGTGAATCGAGATTCGAATCGAACCGTTTTGTGAGTGAAAGATTCACACCCCTAATATATATATATATATATATATATATATATATATATATATATATATATATATATAATGATACATGTTTGTGAGTTCCTTTTTGGGATTTCTTTCAAAAACAGTGAAGAGTTTCATAGGCCGTCACCCGTCATCTCAATCAGTTCATTGTGACATCAAAACACAGATCTTTGGGAAAATTACCAAATTAATTTAAAATAAAAAATTAGGACAATCTGCTCAAATTGAGATTGAGTCTACGTTTATATGATGACGGGCTGAACAGAAGACGCAAAAGTGGCATCGCGTCTTCACTTTTTATTCCGTGTTTAGACGAGCGTTTTTGGGAGGAAATCTGCGTGCATACGGTGACGCAAAAGTGTGTGGAATTTGATTGGGTATGCATGCCAGGCGGCTAGGTGGTGCTGTGATACATTATCACTATTTCATGTGCATGCGAAGAATCTTCCTTCTTCTCATCTGCGCCACGAAAAGTAAAACAAAACATGGCTACTGGTAACAAACAAAAAAAATGTGTGTGGTCAGACGAAGAAGTTCAGCTATTGCTTCAGACCACGTTAGACTACAAAGCAACAAAGTCGCAACAAGGTGTGGACTGGGAGTCCTGCCAAACAAAGTGATATATGGACCGATGTGACGTAAACGTGTGCACGACGTCAGCAGGTTTGACCAGAGTTTTGCGTCTTGGGCAGTGTAGACGAAAACACTACGGTGGAGAGTATTCAAGTTTCAGTTTTTTGTTTTTAAGCCCCCAAAACACCGTCACCGTCTAAACGAAAGGCACTTCCAGTAAAATATTTTGTCGTTTTTACCCGTAAGCGTTCTTGTGTAAACACTGACACTGCTGCTTAAATGACACTGACACTGCTACTTAAAGGACACTGACACTGCTGCTTAAATGACACTGACACTGCTGCTTAAATGACACTGACACTGCTACTTAAAGGACACTGACACTGCTGCTTAAATGACACTGACACTGCTGCTTAAATGACACTTAAATGACACTGACACTGCTGCTTAAATGACACCATTTGAGCTTTATTACACTACACATTGTGTTTCTTACCCATTTGTATCATATACAAGTTTACTGTACTTTTGCTACAGGTATATGTGATGTTTTAGTCATGGTGTTTATTGTCTTGTTTATCAGATGTTTTATGTTCACTGTGGGCCTAGGGGGCGCTGCAATTTCAAATCCTGTGTGTGCAACCTGTACATATGGTTTTTGACCATAAAACTGACTTTAAACTTTGAAAAGTTGTCACTTCATGACATCACATGGTGGAACAGAGCATTTAGAGATGTAGATAATAATAAAGGATGACTCAAACATGTGTGAATGAAACAAAATATAACTCCAGGTCTGTTTTTGATCATTATAACACAAGAGTGAGTTGTTGTAACTTTTAAATGAAATCCTTTGATTCTTCTGAGCTGTGATTGGATCGTTCTAATGATCCGGTGTTCTAATGATCCTCCATCACCACAAGCAGGTCCTGAAGAGACTGAGACAAGGTGAGACAAAGAGCGAGAGGGGAGCCGGGGGAGGACAGAATGGAGCTCTTAAGTCAAGGAGATGGAGTTATTTGGGTAATTATGCTCCTAATTACTGACATTACTGACAACTTTATTTCTTTTCTGTGACTTGTTGTGCAAGCACAAACAGGTTGTGTTTGAAGCTATTTTGGTGAAGATGGAGATCAAATAAAATCCAGCAGAGGGTGCAAGGACTACAATATGTACCACACAGTGTAAACTAAACAAAAAATAATTGAAGTAATAGAATTTCAAGTCATCATCTTGTATAAGCAGCTCTTGAGGTCAAAATAAATCCACTGTGTTCTGTCTGCATCTAATTATAAAGTATTTTATTGCCAGAGAATCAGTTGTCTCTTGTTACTCTGGTCTCTGAGAGTTTTGAACAGCTCTTATAAACTCATCATGTTGAATAATTAGAAAGTTTGAGATGCATTAAGTAAGTGGGGAATAACTTTGGACCACTGAGAACTGTTTTAAATGAGCTTGTTCTGTTTTTTTTGTTGTTGTTGTTGTTTTGTTTTAGATTTTTAAGACAGTAAAAAAAAATCCTGTACCTGATTTGTACTTATCTTTTTTAAGCCTGATTACCCCTGTGTGGTATAGATCAGTTTAGTGCTTTTTTTGTGATCTGTCTTTAAAGTCACAGTTGAAAGCCACATTTGTCACCTTGATTGACTTTGGCAAAGCATAAGCTGCATACTTTACTCACAGTAGTGGTCTGTGTGAATCAGCACAAGGCAATAAAAGCTTAAAACTGCACAGAAGAAATCTGTTCTTGATGAGGGGGCAGCAACATATGATTCAAAGGTCCAAAAAGTCAGTGCAATAGTTTAACAGCGTAAAATGATTCAGAAAAAGATCATAATTAAAATTATGTTTTCTTGTGGTCATTAGTTACCACTGTCTGTGGAGGAAAAAAATCATGAAAAATGTTCAGTGTTGAGATGCGCATGAAGAGGAAGTTTAAAAATATGTACAAATAAGTACATTTTCAAGGACAAATGGCCAACAACACTTGAAATAGAACCTTGAAGGAGAGGTTGAGGAGAGAGGTTGTGAAAGTGCTGCAAATGCTTTTTCCTCAATGTATTCACTGTATTCTCTCATAAAGGCGGCACGGGGGCTGAGTGGCTAGCTCTCACGCTTCACAGCAAGAAGGTTCCGGGTTCGATCCCCGGGTCGCCCAGGCCTTTCTGTGTGTGTTCTGTGTGGAGTTTGCATGCATGGTCTGGGTTCGATCCCCGGGTCGCCTGAGCCTTTCTGTGTGGAGTT
Organism: Paratrypauchen microcephalus; assembly: GCA_036785185.1. Classification (NCBI taxonomy): domain Eukaryota; kingdom Metazoa; phylum Chordata; class Actinopteri; order Gobiiformes; family Gobiidae; genus Paratrypauchen; species Paratrypauchen microcephalus. Next base: position 449,369 of record JAVJIX010000321.1, read on the forward strand.
TGCATGTCCTCCCCGTGTCTGGGTGGGTTTCCTCCGGGCACTCCGGTTTCCCCCATCAACCCAAAAACATGCACGATAGGTAAAAATCCTCCAGCTTAGGTTCTGACCAAGCCGAAGCAAGAAGATCATGGAGATGGTCCTCGGGCGCCCACTGTGCTGCCCACTGCTCCTAATAACAGGATGGGTTAAATGCAGAGATCAATAAAGTTGCTGCTTCTTCTAAAGGAGAGTTGCTTTTAGCCGGAAGTGTTTGGCTAATTATTCTGACTGGCTTTCTTTATGGTGCTTGTCTCCAGACCTGCAGTGTGTCAGTGGCAGGTGAGAGTTTGTGAAGAGCTTTCTGAAATCTGCCCCTCGTTGAGCTGAGTGTTCGATAAGTGATTATTCTCTAAAACACCTCCAACAAAGCACATGAACTGTGCAGTTCTGTTGATCATGTATAGTGTATAGTGTATATACTGTAGTGTATGTACTGTAGTGTATGTACTGTAGTGTATATACTGTAATGCATATACTGTATGTGTATATACTGTAGTGTATATACTGTAGTGTATGTACTGTAGTGTATGTACTGTAGTGTATATACTGTAATGCATATACTGTATGTGTATATACTGTAGTGTATATACTGTAGTGTATGTACTGTAGTGTATGTACTGTATGTGTATGTACTGTAGTGTATGTACTGTATGTGTATATACTGTAGTGTATGTACTGTAATGTATGTACTGTAGTGTATGTACTGTATGTGTATATACTGTAGTGTATGTACTGTAGTGTATGTACTGTAGTGTATATAATAATAATAATAATAATAGATTTTATTTATAAAGCACTTACTGTATGTGTATTTACTGTAGTGTATGTACTGTAGTGTATGTACTGTAGTGTATATACTGTAATGTATGTACTGTAATGTATGTACTGTATGTGTATATACTGTAGTGTATGTACTGTAGTGTATGTACTGTAGTGTATGTACTGTAGTGTATGTACTGTAGTGTATATACTGTAGTGTATGTACTGTATGTGTATATAATAATAATAATAATAATAGATTTTATTTATAAAGCACTTACTGTATGTGTATATACTGTTGTGTAGATACTGTAGTGTATATACTGTAATGTATATACTTTATGTGTATATACTGTAGTGTATGTTCTGTAGTGTATGTACTGTAGTGTAGATACTGTTGTGTATATACTGTTGTGTATATACACTGTATGTGTATATACTGTAGTGTATGTACTGTAGTGTATATACTGTTGTGTATATACTGTTGTGTATATACTGTATGTGTATATACTGTAGTGTATGTACTGTAGTGTATATACTGTTGTGTATATACTGTTGTGTATATACTGTATGTGTATATACTGTAGTGTATGTACTGTAGTGTATATACTGTTGTGTATATACTGTTGTGTATATACTGTTGTGTATATACTGTATGTGTATATACTGTAGTGTATGTACTGTAGTGTATATACTGTTGTGTATATACTGTTGTGTATATACTGTATGTGTATATACTGTAGTGTATATACTGTATGTGTATATACTGTAGTGTATATACTGTATGTGTATATACTGTTGTGTATATACTGTAGTGTATATACTGTTGTGTATATACTGTAGTGTATATACTGTATGTGTATATACTGTAGTGTATGTACTGTAGTGTATATACTGTTGTGTATATACTGTTGTGTATATACTGTATGTGTATATACTGTAGTGTATGTACTGTAGTGTATATACTGTTGTGTATATACTGTATGTGTATATACTGTTGTGTATATACTGTAGTGTATGTACTGTAGTGTAGATACTGTATGTGTATATACTGTAGTGTATGTACTGTAGTGTATATACTGTTGTGTATATACTGTTGTGTATATACTGTATGTGTATATACTGTAGTGTATGTACTGTAGTGTATATACTGTTGTGTATATACTGTTGTGTATATACTGTATGTGTATATACTGTAGTGTATGTACTGTAGTGTATATACTGTTGTGTATATACTGTATGTGTATATACTGTAGTGTATATACTGTATGTGTATATACTGTAGTGTATATACTGTAGTGTATATACTGTTGTGTATATACTGTAGTGTATATACTGTTGTGTATATACTGTAGTGTATGTACTGTAGTGTATATACTGTATGTGTATATACTGTAGTGTATACACTGTAGTGTATGTTCTGTAGTGTATGTTCTGTAGTGTATGTTCTGTAGTGTATGACCTGTTGTGTATATACTGTTGTGTAGATACTGTAGTGTATGTACTGTAGTGTATATACTGTTGTGTATATACTGTAGGTTTACAGTCTGCAGCAGGTGTTTCTAAAGAAAAGATGGCACTAGAGCATGTAACAAAATATATAAAGGAAAATATAAAAAAAATATAAAATAAAATATAATATAAAATATAAATACTATAAAATATAATATAATAAATAAAAATATATTTGGCTTTCTTGTTTTTATATATATTTCAAGAAAATGATCCAATCAATCATATTGAATAATTAGGAAGTTCAAGATTTAAGCATTAAGTAAGTGGGGAATAACTTTGGACCACTGAGAACTGTTTTAAATGAGCTTGTTCTGTTTTGTGTATGTGTTTGGGCAAAAGGAACATTTTTGTTTGAGTCTATAAACTACTGACAACATTTCCCCAAATTCCAAATAAAAATATTACCGTTTAGAGCATTTATTTGCAGAAAATGACAAATGATCAAAATAACAAAAAAGATACATGTTTTCCGACCTCAAACAATGCAAAGAAACAAGATCAAATTCATTTTAAAACAACGTAATACTAATGTTTACACTTAAGAATATTTGGTGCAATAACCCTTATTTTTAATCACAGCTTTCATGCGTCTTGGCATGCTCTCCACAAGTCTTTCACATTGTTCTTAGGTGACTTTATTCCACTCCTGGTGCAAGAACTGAAGTAGCTCAGCTTTGTATTTGTGCTGGAATTCAACAGACGCTGGAATGGAATGGCTGTAATACATGTAAAGATGCTGATTTCCGAAAAAAATGCAGTGGTCTCCTGCTTTCCTCATTCTCTCCTCTTTCTCATGACTCGAATCCTGAAGACGTTATTATGAGACAGTTTAAAAGGACTTAGCCTCGGATCAGGAGAGCTCACCTTGAGTTAGCGCAGCGCCGTATCGATCGTATTTTGCAGGATTGTGAAATGGGCACATGTGTGATTTGGCTGTTTTACGGACTAAAGCCTCTCATCTGTAAAAGAACAGAGACTCCAAGGACACCAGCTCCTCCGTCATGTGAGATAAACATACAGGAAGTGCCAGAGTTTGGTCCAAATATAAATGACAAATTTAAGAGCCCAGATACAAGCTGCAGACAAATGAGAGTCCTTTATGAAACACATTTTTACTCTCTTAAAAACTGTGAAAAACAGAACTAGATTTTAAAACAGTTTTCAGTAGTCCAGAGTTAATCCGGTCTGTTTATGTTGCAGCCATCCAATTTCCGTTTTGATAAAAAAAAATAAAAATAAAAAACAGAAAGCAGCCTGTATTTATTTTTTTTATTTAACATCAATACATAGAAAACGGGAGACGATTTATATCCTGTTCTTCTTAAAATCTAAAAAACAAAAAGAGGAAATGGCTCTTGGCTTGACTTTAGGTGCTTTGGAAAAATGGTCATTTGGAATTCAGAAAAAATTCTATTCCCGATTTTGCCTAAAGAACTTTCTTAATGACCCGGAAGCTGCGCTTTCCACGAGCCCCACGCGACGGGAGGCTTTTAAAGGTCCCATGGCATGAAATTTTCACTTTCTGAGGTTTTTGAACGTTAATGTGAGCTCCCCTACCCTGTTTAGCCCCCCCCCCCATGGCTAAAAGTTGCGAAATGTCTAAACTGAGCATTTGCGATCCTTTTCTGCGTTACACAAAACCAGTGTTGAAACGGGCGAGTTCGGACAAGGCACCTTTTTGACGTCAGATCGGCAAATGCAGCTCCAGCCCCTCCCTCTGTCTCCGCTCAGCGCCCCTGTATATCCCGCCCATAGAGTTTGGACTGTGAATGCGCTACAATGCGAAATGCGTTTTTTTATTTGCCTGGAGGCACGTCCGAGTAGCCTGGGAATTCCCAGGCCGCTTCCGTTCGTTTCGAACTGGAAGGCGGCCTGGAAACTCGTCCAAGCGAGAGTCCCAGATTTAGGGCCCCAATCAGAGAGCGGGGGAGGTGTGGCAAGACGGTGACGCGTACTACATGACAAACGGAAGCTTGTAGTTTGAACTGACAACTGACATGTTTGGCTATGGACTTACGTATACGCTCAATGATAGACATTCATAACGCCCAATAAACGGCCGTTGGCAATCGCTAACCACACCTCCGCTACGGGATTTTTCGAAGCGAGTTTCCAGACCCATATCTCACTTGTGATATGGTCAGGTGTTAACCAGACTAACGTCCGAGTGTTTCTAGGCTCGCAAGTCCCTTACCCGACCCTCTGGACCTCTGAAATACCAGTGGTTTAATTTTATTTTCTGTGTAAATATGCTTTTTTCATTGCAAAGTCTCTCATCTGTCTTCCTGTGTTAAACACGGAAACGAGCAGACAGCGGTGCAGAGCTGCGCTTCCAGCGGGGGAAACCCGCCCCCCCGCTCCTTAGCCAATCTCTGTCCTTCTCATTTGCACTGAAGCAGCAACACCCAGAATAAAGCATTTTAGACACATATCTAGCCTCATGAAGACTGTCAGAGTCATATCTCATGCAGTGAGTGTTGATTTTGAAGAAGGATTCATTTACAGTATTAGGGAACCATTAAGGAGCCATATAAAAGCATCAACAAGTACCATGTCATGGGACCTTTAAATATCACACGTTTACATGAGAGGTTTAATTCTGATTAAAAGTAATTTAATTCAGAATAAAAATTAATTCCGCTTTAAAAAGACCATGTAAACACTTAATTCCTAATGAAAATGATTATTCGGAATTAAATTTAAATCTGAATAATCATTTTAAGTGGGTGGTTTATTCTCATTTTAAAGCCAAATTAATTTATTCCTCGATCATGTAAATGTTTATTCCGTTCGTTCGGCGCTCGTTGGGTCGCCCTTCTGACGCGATGACGCACTGCGAGATGGCGGCCCGGAGCAAACATTGGTCTCGAACCGAAACAATTTTTTAAAATAACTTCGCTGGAAGAACTACAAATAATGAAAAGAGTGGAGGCAGAAAACAGAAAAACACTAACCAAACCGAGATAACAAACTGACTGGTATCATCTGATTGTGCGTTTTCTTTCGGTCGACGTAAATACGTTCGTGTCCCTGTCCAATCAGAACCCTTCCCGACCCCCAGACGTTGAGCGGAATTAAATAAAGCCAATTTAACGTGTTTTCCAAGTAAACCTCAATTCAAAATTTTTATTTCCATGTAAACTCGAAGGAGAATAATTTAATTCCGAACTATTTCATTCAGAACAATTAATTTGGAATGAAAAAACATCATGTAAACGTGGCCACAGACTCTTATACCATATTAGAATGTCGTTATCTTCGGAAAAATATACATGGATTTGTGTTTTGTTTCTTTCACACATGTTTGAGTAATTCTTTATTAGTCTGTCTACATCTCCAGCACTCCAAACACTCTGTGCCACCTTGTGATGTCATGTAGTTTTAAAGTTAACAGTTCCTTTTATCTTTAGGTCAGTAGAGATTGAATTCCAGGGCTGAAAATATCCAAATTATTTTAGTGAAGGTGTGTGGAATTTAAAACACAGTGGAGCACATTCTGTATTGCCACATGACATCACAATATTATTATTTTTTATTTTGGGCCGTAAGGAATTTACATTTAAAAAAAAAATAGATAAGAACAACAACAAAAAAACAAAACAGTTGCCCAAAAAGGAGTGGGAAGAAGAAAATTTATTTAATCCCAGCCCCTCTTCTAATTCATTCTTCAGACATACCAACAGACGCAGATACAAGTAACGTAATAAAAAGAACAAACCAACAATGGTGCAGAAACGACAAACATAAAGCAGCTCTACAGAAGACAGTTTGTTCTAATATTCAGACCCACTCTCTATAAACTGTGATCAGACCATATGTTTATAGAACAACTTGAATTTATGGATATTTTGTCATTTCTTGAGACGTGTATTCAGGCTGTTCCAGAGACACACACAGAAACGTTTACGGGGAGTTCGAACTTTTGGCAATTTGAAATTTCCATCCTCTCTTAAATTATTAAATTAAAGACGATTAAAATTAAATTGATGAATGCTTTAAAGATCCCATGACATGGTACTTCTTGATGCTTTTATATGGCGCCTTAATGGTTCCCTAATACTGTAAATGAATCCTGCATGAGAAAGCCTCATGAATACAGTTCTATTCATAAATATGTCTCTGAAACACTTTATTCTGGGCGTTGTTGCTTGAATGCAAATGAGGAGGACAGAGACAGGCCAGTGCAGCGGGTGGGGGTGTGGCCAAATACGCCACTGTTTCCTGGATTAGCGGTGCGCTGGTGCGCTGTCACCTACTTCCGCGTTTTAAGCGCTTCGGAAGATATGAGACGCGTTCCATGAAAAAAAAACAAATTTCCACAGAAAATAAAATTAAACCACTGCTGTTTCAGAGGTTCGGAGGCTCGGATAAAGGACATCCGAGCCTGGAGAGGCTCTCATGTGTCTCCAGGCAAATAAAAAACTGCATCTCGCATTTCGTAGCTCGTTTGCGGGCCAAGTTCTCTGGGCGTGATTTCCAGAGACGGTGGGTAGACATCCAGACAGGGGTGAAAATTCATTTGCATTTTCCCCGAGTGTGACGTCAGAAACTTCCCTTGTTCAGAATCGCCCGTTTGGGCTGTCTTTTTTCCGAACGCAGAAAAGGATCGTAAATGGTCAGTTTACACATTTCGCAACTTTTAGCCGTGGGGGGAGCTAAACAGGGTAGGGGAGCTCACATTAACGTTCAAAAACCTCAGAAAGTGAAAATTTAATGCCATGGGACCTTTAAATAATATTATCAGTGTATAATATTTTACAAGGTGGAGCAGAGTGTTTTCCATTTGAAAGAAGAACACGGCCTAAATATGCAGGATTTGTGTTAAACAAATGAATTAAATGAAACAAAACAGAACTCCAGGTATGTTTTTGAACATTATAACTGAAGAATTTGACGATTTTTCCAATATGTGAAACAATAAACAATTCAAAGATTAATTACATGTCCTCTGTTTCTGTCAAATTCTCTTAGCGTGTTCAAACTGGAATAAGGAGTTATAATATTTAAACTTTTCCTAGAGGTAACAAGATCTACGCTAACATAGCATTTAGCACATACCATTTAAAAAGTACCAGGATTCGATAACTTCAGTTAAGCCAAATTTATTTACCTAACAATATTTCTAAACAGATGCATCTGGGCCGTCCCTGTCCCTGAGAACAGTCTGAGTGTGTTCCACACGAGGCACCGAGGGAACGACACCGAATTCTTCGGGGCGCCCAGTAATAAACATTACACTCATGAATATGCAAATCTCAAATGTACATCATTGTGGTTAACTCCTCCTTCGTTCTTGTCTTCGTTCTGTTCCCTTATATGGTTTTGTTCATCGTTGCTCCGTGCATTATATTAAAGGGAGAAGTTCACTTTGTCGTATGCTGTACATTTCCTGTAAGAGAGATGTCAGACAAAAAAGCCAGACAACCCGGAAACGCTGTCTACGTTGCTATGGAGACGGGGAACTTTCAGTTCTGCTTTTACGAGTCTGACTGCGGTCTGAAACAGGAAACTCCTAGCCGCTGCACTTTTGCAAAACACATCACTTTTGTAGGTTAAAGGCAACTGTTGGATTAATGAAGTGTCAAACTTAACGATAAAAATTATCTCTCAAAAATTATAACTCTTCAATCCCCCTTTCGAGATCTCTGTCACTGAGATCTCGCCTAAATCAAACTCTGAAATGTGGAAATAGAACATAAAACACCAAAAAGAAAAAACACAGAATATTCCTAAAAATGGTTAAAGCGTATGAAATGTAAAAAAGTACAAAAACACTCAAAAACATATAAGCAATCCTGAAAACGTTTAAAATCAAAAAGGGTTAAACATATAAGTCATCTTAAAGGGTAAATGTGTAAAAATGTTTTTTCCTTTTTATTTATTTATTTATTTATTTTTTCCACCCCCTTCTGACGTCCAATATATACATTACCCATAGGTGGCGCTGATGACGCTTGTTTAATTGTTCAAGGTTTCTCGGAGTCTCTGGATTAATTTCATCTTATTTATGTCATTCACTGGTTCATTTTGAATATACATCTCTCTTAAATTTACTGGGTTTCGTAAAAACATTTCAGCCGTCAGTTTAGACATGGACCTAGAAATGACCTTGAAAACACAGGGAAAAAGACATCCAAACACAACAATACACATCAAACAGTCCTCAAGTGACATTAAAACAGTGACAAACATTATAATGAAAAATATTAGGAAAAACCAAGCATAACAGGTACCCCCATGGTCCTGGAGTCATCATGAATCTGTGAAATGAGTGAAATGTAAATCTGTTATATCTGTCCCTATCCCAAGAATTTCTTAGTTTATGTAGGGGTGTCTGTGGAGGGTTCAATCCCCCCTTCAGTGGAGGCGCAGACTCCACTTCCTGAGCCTGTAGGTTCTGTGTAGGTGGGAAGGAAGCAAGTGTTCAGATACAGATGTGCACCATGTTAGAGCTTGGAGTTAGATTAGTATTTGTTAGTATTAAATTAGTAGATTAGAATAGTAGAATGGAGGACAATGATTTAAAGGAGTGGCCAAGGCCACTGTGGAGAGTTTACTGTTGTACCCTCCTACCTGTTTAGCATAGAAATCTGCCCAGTTATTACCTGTTTTTTTTTCAAAAGAGCCGATTTTGGAATGACCAGGTACTTTAATAATAGCCAGTTGATTCGGATTTAAAATGAGCTCCGCGATGTCCTGACAGAGATTCTGATGTGCTACTGATTTACCTTTTGCTGTGATAAAACCTGTCCTTTTTAAATGCAGCTAAATCACATGTTACTAATCCATAAATCAGTGTAGCCTGTAAGTGGATGATTTCCTGCAAAGAGAAGTGCCATGTGTAGTGTATTTAGTTCCGCATATTGGGCTGAAAAACCTGATTGTGGTCAGAATAGCTCTTGACACACAGTTGTGTGATTCACCCCGGAGACCAAAAGCAGAATTTGAGTCTTACTGTGTCTGGTCTGGGTGTTGAGAGAATAGCTTGTCTCTGTGATGGGAGGGGCTGAAAACTTGCATCTTTTCCTAGACGCTTTAAAACCACACTCGTACTATTTCAACAGGGTCTGACGTGTAGCTTCCAGACAGAGAACTGGATCTGGAGCTGAAATTAAAAGGTCATCCTGAACGAGGACACACTCCTCTGGAAACGTCATTCCTGAAAGACACTTTTTCAAACAGTGATTAAAAATGCCTGGAGCATTTCTGTGTCCTTGTGGCAAAACTTTGTACTGCAGGTGTACTCCTTTGTGTGTAAATGCAATCTAATATCTACATTCTGGAGCTATAGGAATGGTGAAAAATGCTTGGCATATATCAATCACCATGTACCATTTCATTTGTGGTGTCAAAACTGAGAGACATTTGTGTGGATCTGGGACAGGAAGTAATGGTGTGGTTGTAACTTCATTAACTTTTCTCAAATCATGTGCCATGCGATACGTGTTGTCTGGTTTTTGGAAAAGGATTTAAAGATGTGTTCCATGTGGAATCAGAAAGTTCCAGTACACCAGCTTCCCAGAGTGCAGTGAGTGCTTTGTCAACGCCTTCTTCCTGTGCCAGAGAACGATCGGATCTCTAAGGAATATAGACACTAGAGTTAGCCATCACATTCAACACAACAGGTTCAACAAAAGTGCACAAACCAATATCAGTTTTTCTGGAAGATTTTTTAACATGTTTTCTGCCAAATCATGATCTGTCAATTCTCTACCATGATGTCTGGGAATTAACATATTCTCTAAGAGAAGCAAAATTTTGTAAGAATCAGTGGACTGTGCATGTGTCTCGAACAAAGAGATCAGTTAGTGGACTAGCCAAAACAACAGTGGCAACGACACCTTTTTTGTGTACATACAGGGCATCAGTGTGTATTATGTATTTTTGTCCCTCATATGCTTCAAAATCTATTTCATATTTTGTGTTGTGTTCTCTGTCACAAAATAAGGTAACATGATATGGGTCAATTTGGAGGAGAATATAAGTGTAACTCAACGAACCATGGTCTCCCTTTAAAGAGATGTGACATTAGTCCAGTGTCCACATATTCAGATAGGTCAACATAAGTCTCTGGGTCAGGATCTGTTGCCAACCAACATCCCTGAGTGTGTCCAGAAGCGCAAGTCACCGATTGTCCGTTTGGCTTTTGTTGCCATTAAAATGTCTCTACCTAACAGATTGACTGGAGTGTTAGGTGAGTGTATCAGTGACGTATGTAGAGTCTGTCCAGCGAGTTTGACTGGTACCATCTTAGTCCACTGTAGAGGGGTGGGTTTTCCCGTGAGGCCAAGTGGTGCATTTTGTCCATACTGTTGTGCCTGGGTCCACAGTGGTGGAGTTCCTTGATAACCTCCAGTGTAGCGCTGGCGTCCTTGGCCACCACACATGCTTCCTCTGCCTCGAGAAGTGAATCAGTGGCTCCACGTCCATAGCATTGCTGGTTATTGACAGGTGGTTGGTACTGGTTCTGGTCCTGGGGATTGCCTACTCTCCTCCCACTTGATTTATCACGACCATTAAATACCCCAAAAACCCCCCTGATTTCCAAAACCTTGATTCCCCATGTTGTGTTGGTTGTTGCAGTTGTTGTGGTTGTGTTAGTGCAGTGTATGGTGGAGGGGTCGCATAAAATGCTTAGAGGTGTTGTGTGGGGCGCTGGCAGTGAGTGTGTGTTTGGTTCAGCTACAAACTGTCCTTTGCCTCTGTTCTTTGGTTTTGTCCTGTTTTGTTTTTGTGGCTTTTTTTTTCTCTAGCCTCGTTCAATTGTAATTTTAATAGTTTCACTGTAAATCACTGCTCTTTCCTGCTTCTTCTTCCTGCTTATGATTGTACAGATCAACATGATGTTTTAAGTGGATCAAAATTTGGGTCGAGTTACCACAGATACCAGGTACAACCTCTAGGGCAGTTTGGATTGGTTTGGGTAGTTTCTGAAGCACTGACTGCAAAAAGAGAGTCCGGGTAGCTGCATGTTTGTATGGATGTACGTGCATTTTTTCAACATACATGTTCTGACACTGTTCCATAAATTCAACTGCTAATGTGCCTGTCTTATATGTAGGAAGTGTGGGCGGGGTTGAATCCGCCATTGGGAAATAATCTTGTAGAATTTGGAGTAAATCCTGTTCAAGTGGCTTTCAAAATTGTTTCTATTAATGTGAGCCTGCGCTGTGCTCTTTCTAAGCCTGTCCATATGTCTTTTATGGTTTTACGATCTTGTTTATCTTTTAGATCCTCATCTTCATCTGACTCGTCTTCCTCTTCCTGACTCTCGTCTTCATCTGAATACATTGGTCTGTCTACGTCATACTTTTCTTTTGACCTTCTATTCTTTGTTTCTTCCTCTGACTCTTCCTTTTTCTCAACCTGCGTTATTCCTTCACTACGCTTCTCTTCCTGTCTAACTTCCTGTTCCTTTCTTCACACTTACTTCTAACACATTCTTTAATTCTGGGAGCAGTGTTGCTCCATCTTTCTTTCTTTATTAGCTTATTTGACAGGGACAATGTGCAAAATATTAAAGATGCTTTACACCAAATTATAGCTGTAGCCAGTTTCTGTAGTCCCTGAGCAGGTGAGAAATACAATATAAAACGTAAACAATATAATCAATACACACTTACACACTACAAATTACCAATTATTACACAATAAAATATTACAATAAAATCTCACTCACTCAGATTATCACATATCTAATCCTGTTATTTCTGACCTTTCCTCCTCATAATTGCCCTTAAACATACCTGTGAGATTTTCTATTTGTCCCTGTTTAAGTGGTGTTGATGGTTTTGGGTCTATGTCTACCAGTCTGTATAAAAGCAGTTGTGGGTATATTCCTGTGTGTGGTGTAATTGTTTCTCCTTAGGGAGACAAAGCTGATTGTGTAAGCCGGAGGTGTATGAGCATGTTTCCCTGTCTTGTGCATGTGTTTCTTCCTGCTTTGTTTGTGGCGCGCGTAAGACATTGCTGGTGGTCACCCATAATGCGCTTGCCAATAAACAGAGAGATTTTAACTTTTTGAGCCTTTGGCCCAATTCTTTACTCTTTTTCTCTGCCATTTTACGTTCTGTTCTTTTCACTTCATTGTCTATAATTAAAATTTCTATATTTTCTTTAAATTGTTGTTCCAATTGCACTACATTTTGATCGAGTGCTATTAACACAGTTTAAATGTCGCACTCTCTACCGAGTGCCAATGTTCACAATTATTTCTCTTTTTTCTCTTTTAATTTGCCTTTTTCCTTTTTTATCCATCAATTGAATTTCCTACCATACTCACCAATTAATTTTGTCCCTTTCGGTCGGACAAGATTAATTTAATTAGAAATAATTTCTTAACAAGTTGTCTTGTATAAAATTAACAATTTAGAATTTTGTATTTTATTTTAATTAATATTTGGTTAGGTTGTTCTCCTTGTTTTAATTTTCCTATTATTTAGCTAATTTTCCTATTCTATTTTATAATTATTTAGCGACGCGCTTTTCCGTATTTGGAAATTTACGCATACGCCGGGCCTCGAACCCAAGTGTTTGCCTTTTTATGCGGGTATGACACTCTTAACCCTTTAAAGGTTTCTGTCGGCCCCCAGTCCAACAACGTCCCCCCTAGTAACGGTTAATCTGTCTCTAACGTCTTAGAGAACGGGGAAGTATCACCTAGGAAACCGAGATCACGGCATTTAGGGGCTCTTTTTGCCCTCCTGTGACCCTATTTTTATTGACCCCGAGGCATGTTACTTCCCGTGTCTGACCCCGAGGATCCTGTCACTCGTGCCCTTCAAAGGGAATTTTACCTCCTTTGGAATGCGCAATCCTGGATTTTCTAAATTTGGAAACTAATGGTATTACACCTTTAATGTGTTTAAGACACCTAAACTAAAAACAAGGAGAATTTTTTAGACGCGCTGTTCCCTACATATCGAGTTCCACCATCAATTTACAGATTTTACAACTATATAATTTCTCCCCTAAATTTGGAAAATAAAAATCCAATAGAACATACTTTGTGTCTTATAGACAAACAGGTGATGTTCTTACCTGATGTTGTTTTCTAAAGGGGCCCCCGGGAGAAATCACTAGTTGTCGTGGAACCAGGATCTGGTATGTATAATCCGAAAACGGGTTAAGGACGAGGTCCGGTCGCCGCCTGGAACTGCTCCGTCCCGTTGTTACCTCAGGAAATTGATCAGGAGTCACAAACCCCCTCCAGAACGTCGGTGTCACCATTTGAAGAATTTGACGATTTTTCCAATATGTGAAACAATAAACAATTCAAAGATTAATTACATGTCCTCTGTTTCTGTCAAATTCTCTTAGCGTGTTCAAACTGGAATAAGGAGTTATAATATTTAAACTTTTCCTAGAGGTAACAAGATCTACGCTAACATAGCATTTAGCACATACCATTTAAAAAGTACCAGGATTCGATAACTTCAGTTAAGCCAAATTTATTTACCTAACAATATTTCTAAACAGATGCATCTGGGCCGTCCCTGTCCCTGAGAACAGTCTGAGTGTGTTCCACACGAGGCACCGAGGGAACGACACCGAATTCTTCGGGGCGCCCAGTAATAAACATTACACTCATGAATATGCAAATCTCAAATGTACATCATTGTGGTTAACTCCTCCTTCGTTCTTGTCTTCGTTCTGTTCCCTTATATGGTTTTGTTCATCGTTGCTCCGTGCATTATATTAAAGGGAGAAGTTCACTTTGTCGTATGCTGTACATTTCCTGTAAGAGAGATGTCAGACAAAAAAGCCAGACAACCCGGAAACGCTGTCTACGTTGCTATGGAGACGGGGAACTTTCAGTTCTGCTTTTACGAGTCTGACTGCGGTCTGAAACAGGAAACTCCTAGCCGCTGCACTTTTGCAAAACACATCACTTTTGTAGGTTAAAGGCAACTGTTGGATTAATGAAGTGTCAAACTTAACGATAAAAATTATCTCTCAAAAATTATAACTCTTCATAACATAGATCAGAAAACGGCATCATACTGGACCAAGATTTCCAAACATCTGCGGTCATCATGTATGATTTTACCTCAGTCAGTGTCAGCACATTGCGGACAATAGAAAATTAGCATGCATTCAGAGAAACGGCTTTGAAATATGGAGCACAGAGGCTGAACAATACCAACTCGAGTGGTCCATTGATTGAAAGGCAGGTGACCGATTTACTCTCACAAATGGGGGTTACTGGAGCGGGATTGGGGTCTGTAGCGACTAGGGACAAAATGCTGAGTCAAACGCCTGCAGCAGTAAAAACCAATTGTGAAACCAGCCACAAGCTTCCAGCTCCACCTGAGAGCAATCTAACGCTGTAAAATGAATAAATAATGTCGGCGCCTGTGCATGTTCAGGCTGAAGAACTCACAGGATCATATCTCGGCTTCTCCTCCAAGGTTCAGAGGGCAGAGTGCATCATGGGAAACTCTCAAGACGATGAAGAGTAGAGATAGAGATGAGCTCATGAAGAACTTTCAGTGTGAATAGTTTTAGAGATGTATAAAGTAGATTCTGGATTTTTAGCCTCTATTTGATATGTGTGGCATTATTGTTACTTTTCTGTTTTGTGACTATCTGGGCAAAATTTAGTCATTTCTAAGTGCCCTTGTAAACTTGTCTGACCAGCCAGTCCCTTCTGCATTCTGTTCAAGTCCAGAAGAGACTGGAACCGGATCATAGAGCGTGAAAAACCTCTGTCCAAACCTGGGACAATCCAACAGTGGCTAATTTGTACCATGTGTCTCTCAAATGGGCAAGACATCTCCTCAACAATATTCTTGTGACCTTCAAAACAAAATACATAACTTCTTTGACCTGAGATTAAGAAATGTTTTCTGCTTCAATTGTTGATTCAGATCCACTCGTCTTTATAAAGTTTTGTCAAAGTGGCAAAAAGAGAAATTCAATTTGTCAACTGAACAAAAATGTATTTTGTCGAAGTGTGCGGTTCTGGCTGGTCAGGTAACTTGTAAACAGGATTAAAGATAAAATAGTGAAGTAAAATCCAACTCTTAGTAGATTTTTGATGAGGAGACAAACTTATAACATGGCTCTATTGATTTTATATTGGTTGATATGAATCAATGACTTAGAATCAATTAACTAAACTCTTGTAGTTTGTAGGCTACGTTTACATGTATCTAGGTATGTTGAGAAATTAATATTTCTCTCCCTCCGTTTTCCAAAATGAGGCCCCGTTTACACATACACTGGTATTTTTAAAAACCGAGACATTTCCTTTTGTTTGTACCCATTTTTTACACAGAAATGGTGAATTTGCCTCTGAAAACGAAGGAGAACGCTCTGCAAGCCAATCAGAATCACACTTTTGGTGCGTCAGCTGCCTAAAACTCCGTTTATCTCACTTTACACGCAGATGCAAAACTGTAGTTTTCCAGAATCGCCACTCTAGCCGGAGTTTTTAGAAAGATTCGTTTTCAGAGGCAAATTCACCGTTTGTGGGTAAAAGATGGGTACAAACGAACGGAAATGTCTCCATTTTTAATTTAATCTGAGGTGAGGGAAATCTGATTTTGTTCAAAATAATAATAATAATAATAATAATTCATAGCATTTATATAACGCCTTTCATGACACCCAAAGCGCTTTACAATTCGTTGTTCATCCACTCCACACTTGGTGGTGGTAAGCTACTATTGTAGCCACAGCTGTCATGGGGGAGACTGACGAAAGCGAGGCTGCCAATCTGCACCATCGGTCCGACCACCACCAACACACCACTTTCATACTAGGCAATGTGGGTGAAGTGTCTTGCCTAAGGACACAACAACAGTTTTTGTGACTGGTGCCCCCCTGTGGCACCTGGAATTCCCAATGGTCTCCCATCCATGAATTCACTTCAAAATACTCATTACCAGGCCTGGACTGGTAATCGGGCATACCGGGCATTTTCCCAGTGGGCCGACAGTCCTAGGGGCTGATGCCGTTCTTTTTTCTTTTTTTTTTTTCTTAGAGACAGGCCCACAATTTAGGACTGAACCAGGACTAAACCAGGACTAAACCAGGACTAAACCAGGACTAAACCAGGATTGAACCAGGACTAAACCAGGACTAAACTAGGACTAAACCAGGACTAAACCAGGACTAATCAGGTCTAAACCAGGACTAAATCAGGTCTGAACCAGGACTAAACCAGGACTAAATCAGAGTTGAACCAGGACTAAACCAGGACTAATTATGAGGGGCCGGTCTAAGCCAAAAATGCCAGGCCCATTTTTTTGTCCCAGTCCAGCCCTGCTCATTACCACCTTCAAAGCATTACACAACCTAGCCCCACCATATATTTCTGACCTCGTCCACATCGCCACTCCATCCTGCACCCTCCGCTCTTCCTCCTCTCTTCAGCTCTCTGTCCCCTCTGCCCGTCTCGTCCCCATGGGGAGCAGAGCCTTCAGCCGCTCTGCTCCTCAGCTCTGGAACTCTCTCCCTCCTGACCTCCGGACATTAGGGCAGACAAGTCAGGGCCACGTAATTTCGGATTCACTCTATGTACATGTACATGAATTGTTTTCGACAATAAAGCAAACTATGACTATGACTATGAGGTGTGGAGATGGTCGTAAGGGTAAATAGGTATGCTAAACTAGACGCCAGAGAAATTCGAAAAACAAAAGAAACAAATTAGTTGAGATAGTTTCAGAGCTATTTCAGTGTAGTGAGCTCCTCCCTGCAGCTAGATATAAACAGTCTCGAACCAGCACTAGAACCAGAACTGAAGAAGCCTCTTGGTTGAGCGGCGAAACGTTTTCAACCAAACAAACTTTGTCCAGTTGACAAACTGAATTTCTCCTTTTATCATAAAATGCATTATTATTATTATTATTATTATTATTATTATTATTATTATTATTATTATTATTATTATTATTATTATTATTATCCAAGTCCTAAACAGGCCCTGCCTTGCTTAGCTTCTGAGATCTAACAAGATCAGGCTTTGACAAACAGGTATGGCCACAAATGTCCGCCATTGAGCTCCTACATTTGAATAGTCACTGAAAAAGTGCTTAGACAGCCCTATTGATCAGTTCATTTTGCATGCTTTATAATACAATTAAATTATATTTAGTTACAGTGTGAAGCTCACTTTTCTGCTGCTCACGGTCCCTGTCAGGAGCAGTATCATTTCCTGTAGCTTTCATGTCAAATCTAAACATGTCACTTTTGTCAGAATTTCATTCTCCGAGCTCAGTTCAAGGCTGTCCCTTTGAAGGCCTAGAATAATGGTGATACTCTGCTGTCACAACAAAGCACTCCATCAGCAGCAACAAAAATCGAATGCACACTGTCCTTCAGATATGGATCTAAACCCCCACACAGGGAGAACACACCAACCAGAAACCTTCCTGCTGTGAGGTGACTGTGCCATAGGTTAATCTGTGTGAGTAAAACAGCATTATTTCTATTTTATGAAATGGGTTCCTGATTAGTTTTACACCAGGTAAAATAAGGCTGATCTGGTTTGATTATAGTTTAGACCGGATGTATTCCTGGTTTAGTCCTGTTCAAGACCTGGTTCAGTGCTGTTCTAGTCCTGGTTTAGATCTAGGTTTGGTGCTACTGTGGTTCCATTTAATGTGTTTTTTGCGATATTAAACTTAGAATTTTTATTGATCCATGAGGAAAATTACTTGGACATAGTAGCTCAAAAATACAATACAATTATACAAATCTGAATTGTAATAGTAGAAAACTGTGTAAAATAATTTAAAACATATGTTAATATATTATGCATACTTCAGGCAACATCTCCATAGCAACAACCAGGTGGCCAGAGTTTGCTGCCAGAAACGTTTTTAGACACAAGAAAAAATATGAAATGCATTTAAGCAGTACATTTTCAGGAGTCTGTGATCAATACGAGCGTTCATGATCTGATTGTGTTGAAATAAAGCTCAGATTAAAGTTGAACAGAGCCTCAGACAGAGCAGTGCTTACAGTTAGCATGGAATGTGGACAGGTCTGGACTGGTAATCGGGCATACCGGGCATTTTCCAGGTGGGCCGACAGTCCTAAGGGACGATTTTTTTTTTACTTAGAGACCGGCCCACAATTTAAAGGAGGAGTCCCATTGATCCATCTTCAATATAGACAGTGGACTAAACCAATCAGGATATAGAAGCTTATGAGAGCGGCCCCACCCCTTTCTCTACACTGATCCCCGCCAGTTTCAGTGTTGAGTGTGGAAATATGAAGGAGAAGCAGCAGAAAGGGGGTGTGGAGAAGTTGCGGGCTAAAAGATTTAAAAATCTCACTATAGACGCTGCAAAATGTTCTAAAATAACAGACATATTCTCTGGAGGAGCTGCTGGAGCCTCCACGTCCTCTGCAGCCCAGGCTGAAGCTGGACAAGGAGAGGAGGAGCCGGAGACTGTGGACAGGGAACCCGAGGGAACCCGAGGGAACACGAGGGAACACGAGGGAACCCGAGGGAACCCGAGGGAACCCAAGGGAACACGAGGGAACCCGAGGGAACCCGAGGGAACCCGAGGGAACACGAGGGAACCCGAGGGAACCCGAGGGAACCCGAGGGACAGAGTGACCAGGGAAGTGCCGTACAGGTACAGCAGGTCAGCAGGTAGAAATGTTAGCATAATACGGGGACTTTTAGGTCATCACCTAAAAGTCCCCGTATTATGCTAACATTTCAGGCGATTTTCATGCCTGTCCATCGACAGGCATGAAAAGCACTCACCTCTCTGCGAAATTCGCTGTTTTGAAGCCAAAACAGGTGACCTACGTGAATCATGTAGATTCGATGAGAAAGGTTTTTTTCTTTTGTGTGTGCAAGATGCATTTTAAATAAACCATTGAATCTGTAGTTACTGCGAGTTTGCTGGTGGTGTTTGGGATTTTTCCTTTAAATGTTGCGCCCTGGTTTCCCCTCAGCCAAGACGTAACAATGGTAAAATACTTTGCTTCGGGGAACACAAACATAAATTAGTGGATGACATCAGATGCAAAGTATCAATAGACACAAATTGGAAGAATGACAGTCTTGATTTCCACTCAAAGAAAATGGGATGAATTCATGTGACGTGATCCTCCAGACAGAGACGGCACATGTGGCTAAAAATACACCTGTGTTTTATGGCTCTAACCCATTTCTCTAAAAAGCCATATCACCTTAGTCACCTTCATCAAGGACACACACAGAGGAAAGGAGACAATGAGACAATGTCCTTCTCATGAGTCCAGTTCAAATTAACAGAGCCACTGAGTCACTGAGCCCCAGAGTCTGGCTCCTCTAGGCTGCAATTACCGCTCGTGTTTCCGTTAGAGACATTTGATGTGCTGATCATAGATGGTACAAATGAACATAGCTGACCCGCGAACCGCTTCAGCTTCATCGGCTCCAATTCGCTTTCTATTGAAAAACTGTCGCCCCTCTCTCTGTAACTGAAGTAACAGCAGAAGTTAGTGCACTTTCCGGCCTTTTAATGGATACTTTGCGTTGACGTTGTGCCAGGGGTGTTCTACATGTATCTCTAATGATAGAATATTTAGGAGTTACCATGGTGACACAGTACACATATAAGGAAACACTGCCAAAATGGTTTTAGGATAGTCTCAAAAAAAAAAAAAAAAAAAAATGGACACATTTTAAGGGTGGTCTTGTTGAAGTTTTTGTTTTTCAATATAAAACTAAGAGTGACTAACTGAAAAAATGTTGTTTCAGCTAAATCAGCTCTTTCTGGTCAGATTGTGTTGAATTAAAGCTCAGATTAAAGTCTAAGCTGAGTAATAGAGCTTTAGACAGAGCAGTGCCTACAGTTAGCATCACACCACCAGGGAATGTTGATGACATAAGCTGCAATGTGTCAATACAATGAAATAGCTGATCAATCGTCCCTCGATATGACCATTAATCGTTTAATTACTTAATGCATTTTTATTCTACTGTGATTCGCCTTTCAGACCTGTAGCATTAGGCCATATTTTTAAAAGTTTCTTCTCTCAAACTGAAAACACTCACACTGTTCCTCCTTATGATGTCAGGTGGTACAGGACGTGCTCCATTGCGTTTTGAAACTCCATACACTTTCACAAGAATCATTCCATTCAAGTTCAGGAAGTCCTGGAATTGTCGATCTCTACTGAACTAAAGGCGAAATGTAGCTGTTAAAACTACCACTTCATGACATCACAAGGTGGAACAAAGCATTTTATGCTTTGGAGACGTAGGCAGACTAATAATAAAGGGTTACTCAAACATGTGAATGAAACAAAACACAACTCCGGGTATGTTTTTGACAACTAAAGTGTAGATAACAGAAGCAACATGACATTATGTTGGCTTTGTCAGTCTTGTCTTTTGTTATCTACACTTTAGTTGTCAAAAACATACCTGGAGTTGTGTTTTGTTTCATTCACACATGTTTGAGTGATCCTGCATTATTAGTCTGTCTCCATCTCCAAAGGGTAAAATGTTCTCTAAAATGTACCACTTTGATGTTCACGGAATGTTCATTTTTCTAAGAGTAGGCGCAAGACTCATCTGTTCAGCTTGGCCTTTGATTTAAATTCTATACTTTTACCTGTTTTTATTATTCATATTTTATTTTATTTTTTTTATTTTAAGGCGTAATAGTATGAATGTGGTGTGAGTGTTGGAGGTGGTCGGAGGGGCTGATGGCGCAGTTTGGCAGCCTCGATTCCGTCAGTCTGCCCCAGGGCAGCTGTGGCTACAGAAAGTAGCTTACCACCACCAAGTGTGGAGTGAATGAACAATGAACTGTAAAGCGCTTTGGGTGTCGTAAAAGGCGCTATATAAATGCTATGAATTATTTATTTATTATTATTATTATTAGCTTGAACTCACATTCCTTTGTCATTTTTAGGATTTCCAGTGTTTCCTCTGTAGGAGCCCTCTGCACCGGTGGTGGTGGTCGGCTGCAGCTGCCGGGGTCTGTCCCCTGTGTCCTGGAGGGGGATGGTGCTTGGGTCTCATCTCTCCCCTGGCCCCTGTGACGGTTCCTGGTGGAGGTGGACGGCTCTCTGGTCCTGGTGTAGATGGCTCCTCTGATGGTATTCTCTGAACTGGTTCGCCTGTATTCAGCCTCTCTTTTTACTATGTGTAGTTTTATGTGAGCACATCTCCCCCATTCTTGCGTTTTTGCACTGGCTTCCTGTTCGTTTTAGGATTGATTTTAAGATTTTATTGTTTGTTTTTAAAGCTTTGAATGGACTGGCCCCAAAATACATCTCTGACCTCATTCAAATCTACAGACCGGTGCTCTGAGGTCAGAGGGCCAGCTCCAGCTCGTGGGCCCTAAGACTAGACTTAAAACTCGGGGGAACAGGGCTTTCTCTGTGGTTGGCCCTAAGTTATGGAACGCTCTGCCCCCTCATGTCAAAACAGCCCCCACATTGGAGAATTTTAAGTCTCGTCTTAAGACTCACTTTTATTCTCTGGCTTTTAATACCGCGTGAGTTGTGTGGTCTTCTGTGTTTTTTATAATTGCTTTTGTTTTTAGTTATTTTATTATCATCACTTTATTTATTGTTATTTTAGTAATGTTTTTATTAAGTTTTATTGTTTTATCTGCAGCACTTTGGAAACTTCTGTTTCTGTTTCTGTTTATAAAAGGTGCTATAGAAATAAAGTTGGATTGAATTGGATTATGTATTTTAGCATGTTAGTATGTGTGTGTGTGTGTGTGTGTGTGTGTGTGTATGTGTGTGTTATAAATAAAGGTTTATTGATTGATTGATATTGAAATGTTGTTGTGGTTAAAGGTGATCTCCTCGCGGTCTGTTTTGAATTAGCCAATGAGAGTTGAGCCACGGGCCGAATCCAAACTTATGACATTATTCTATTACCAGGTTAATTAAATTAGTGCTGTGTCTGTAGGTTATGTCTGCAGGCTGCCCCTGTTCACACAAAAACATGTTTCCAACTTCTATTCTATGGTAATGAAATCCTGCACTTACAAGTCGATGTCGTCACAGAGCTGACGTGAGCTTAGTCTCCAGACCACTTCTCCTTGTAATACAATAAAACTAATATCCTTCAGCTCCTATATTTGAGCAAGAGAAAAAATGTGAATCATTTCTGATAGATGAGATATGATTCTTTTAATAGGCTTAATAAAAAAAGATTTAATTTAAGGTCCTATATTACGCTCAATAGATTCCTGTGAGCTTTAAGCCATGTTAGCATGTTGTTACCTCCTCAAAAACATACCAGGAGTATCACTTTATTATTAGTTTGTCTATTTCCAAAGCTCAAAATGCTCTGATCCACCTTGTGATATCATGAGGTGGTAGTTTTCAAGTTAACAGCTACCTTTTTTACCTTTTGTTCAGTAGAAATGTAGCTTGGCAATTTTAGGTCTGAAATCTGAAGAAACAACAATATAACATCCATCCATCCATTTTCTTCCGCTTATCCGGGGCCGGGTCGCGGGGGCAACAGTCTAAGCAGGGACTCCCAGACTTTCTTCACCCCGGACACTTCCTCCAGCTCCTTGGGACTCCAAGGTGTTCCCAGGCCCAGGGGCGGATCTATCCATTTTGGCGCCCTAGGCGAAATATAGACATGGGGCCCTCAAAAGTCCTTCTTCAAACACAAACGCGCACCCTTATTTTGTGTGCAAGTGTGTGTTTGAAGAATGACTTTTGTGTTTGAATTAAGATTAAAAAAAATTTGTGCATGTACCGTGTCAGGGGTGACAGTTGGGGCCCCTCTCAACGGGCAGGTTTGGTGGGGCCCCTAGGCGAATGCCTATGTTTGCCTAATGATAAGTCCGCCTCTGCCCAGGTCAGCCGGAAGACATAGTCCCTCAAGCCTGTCCTGGGTCACCCTCGGGGCCTCCTCCCGGTGGGACATGCCCGGAACACTTCCCAAGGGAGGTGTCCAGGAGGCATCCGGAACAGATGCCCGAGCCACCTCAGCTGCTCCTCTTGACGTGAAGGAACAGCGGCTCTACTCTGAGCCCTTCACGTGTGACTGAGCTCCTCACCCTATCTCTAAGGGTGCGCCCAGCCACTCTGCGGAGGAAACTCATTTTGGCCATTTGTATCTGCGATCTTGTCCTTTCGGTCATTACCCAGAGCTCATGGCCATAGGTGAGAGTAGGAACGTAGATTGACGGTAAATCGAGAGCTTTCCCTTTTGGCTCAGCTCCCTCTTCACCACAACGGCCCAGTACAGCGACCGCATCACTGCCAACGCCGCACCGATCCATCTGTCAATCTCACACTCCATCCTCCCCTCACTCGTGAACAAGACGCCGAGATACTTGAACTCCTCCACTTGAGGCAAGGGTGGACAATATAACACAGATCAGAAAATAGAGCAATAGGAGCTCTTCAATATATTATGATCCCATTAGTCAGTATTATCCACCTCGACCACAAGGGGCTTCGGCCTTGACTAAGATTAAGATTAAGCCTTTATTGGTCTCACACACAATGACACACAGTGACACACTTTGACACTTAAAAGTAGTATGAATATGAATATGTATGAATATGACATGAATAGGTTCTATTCTCATGTCAGCAACGTGCCTTGCTCCTCTCATCATCTGAAAACATGCAAATACTGTAGTGTTTAAAGGATTTGAATGCAGACACTAAACCTCAGCTATAAACCTTGAGATTGGCCAGTGAAAGGAGATTAGCATTATTCATAAAAACAAGCTTATTTACACTTCAAAAGATAAAAGGAGAAATTCAATTTGTCAACTAGACAAAGTTTGTTTGGTCGAAAACGTTTCGCCGCTCATCCGAGAGGCTTCGTCAGCTCTGGTTCTAGTGCTGGTTAGACCCTGTTTATATCTAGCTGCAGGGAGGAGCTCACTACACTGAAATAGCTCTGAAACTATCTCCACTAATCTGTCTCTTTTGTATTACGAATTCCTCTGGCGTCACAAAAGAGACAGATTAGTAGAGATAGTTTCAGAGCTATTTCAGTGTAGTGAGCTCCTCCCTGCAGCTAGATATAAACAGGGTCTAACCAGCACTAGAACCAGAGCTGACGAAGCCTCTCGGATGAGCGGCGAAACGTTTTCGACCAAACAAACTTTGTCCAGTTGACAAATTGAATTTCTCCTTTTATCATGGATTCTACCTGGACGACCGAGGGACTCTTCATGCATCTTACACTTCAAAACAAACAATTCATTCTTTTTTATTTAAAGGAGCTACATTAACCCAAAAACATGCACCACAAGTAAAATCCTCCAGCTGAGGTCCTGACCAAGCCTAAGCAATAAAAGATCATGGAGATGGGTCCCCGGGCGCCTGAAAGATGAGCTGTCCGCTGCTCCTGAAGGATGGGTCAAATGCAGAGAAATAATTTCCCTACAGGGATAAATAAAGGATAGTAAAATAAAATGTAAAAAAAAAAATGCTATTTCCTGATCTGCTGTGTGTTATAATATCATTTCCTCGTCACAAATGTGTCTTTTGTTTCATTCACACATGTTTTATACACATTTCCTTAGGCTGAGTTCTCCTCTCAAACAAAAAAACACTCTGTTCCACTTTGTGATGCCATGTGGTAATACAAGGAACGCTCCACTGTGTTTTTAAACTCCATACACTTTCACGAGAAACATTTGTATAATTTCTACTGAACTAAAGGCAAAAGGAAACCACCGCTGACATTACAAGCCATTACAAAAGTCAGTCTTCTAATCTTTAATAACTGTAAGGCGCTTTGTGTTACATTTTGTATGAAAAGCGCTTTATAAATAATGTTTGACTGATTGATTGATTGATTGATTGAAGGTGGAACAAAGCTTTGGGTTACTCAAACATGTGTGAACAAAACAAAACACAACTCCAGGTATGTTTTTGATGAGCTAACAACATTATAACACGACTTAAAGCTCACAAGAGTCCATTTTGTGTAATATAGGACCTTTAAAATGGCTGCCATACAGATGTTCTCTTTCCGTTCACTGTAACTGTAAAATAAGATTGTACATTCTGTCCCAGGTAATACTGTGTCAATTATTATGAGTAAAAATACATCCAGCATTAACCTATTTTTTTTTCCATTATATTTTGATTCAGCTTCTCTGCATTTATTTGGACAGATCCTATTTTAACCTGCTCCACTCACTGCCCAGTGCATTTCCATCTCAATTTTGACCTTATCATTGTTTTTGTAGAATAATTGCCTCTCAAATAACCTACTTTTCCTTAACAACACCTGATAAATATCCAAAACAGCTGAAAAATAAAGGCGCGTTGCATTTTCGCTCCCATTCAAATTGCAGAAGCTATTGGCCGCAGTTACACGGTTCAGTTTGAATTTCATGGCCTACGTTTCTCTATAGGTCTAAAGCTAAACAAGTGCTTTGTCCTTGAATATAAAATGCGCACTGCTCATTGTGTATGTTTGCATGCAGATGGACCATGACCTGCTGGAGCTCAGGTGTTATTTTCCTTTCTTAATATTGATTTTAGTTACCTTGTGCTTGTATGGTTTCCATTCTGAGGACTTTTGATGTTTCAAAAGATAAAAACGTTAAAAGCAGACCTATTATACAACCTTTTAGAGCTTTTGAGACCACATTATATCTATCTCCATACAGCGCTGTAGAGACGCAGAATGCGGACTTGTTTCCTGTCACTATTTACTAACCCAGAGTTGTATTTGGAGTGATTTATGCATGTTTGATCATCTTTAATCACTTATTTTCCATCCATCCATTTTCTTCCACTTATCCGAGGCCGGGTCGCAGGGGCAACCGTCTAAGCAGGGACTCCCAGATTTCCTTCACCCCGGACACTTCCTCCAGCTCCTCCGGGGGGACCCCAAGGTGTTCCCAGGCCAGCCAGGAGACATAGTCACTCCAGCATGTCCTGGGTCTTCCTCAGGGCCTCCTGAGGAAGGCGTCCAGGAGGCATCCAGAACAGATGCTCGAGCCACCTCAACTGGTTCCTCTCGACGTGGAGGAGCAGCGGCTCTACTCTGAGCCCCTCCTGTGTGACTGAGCTCCTCACCCTATCTCTAAGGGAGCGCCCAGCCACTCTGCGGAGGAAACTCATTTCGGCCACTTGTATCCGTGATCTCGTCCTTTCGGTCATTACCCAAAGTTCATAACCATAGGTGAGGGGAGGAACGTAGATTGATGGTAAATCAAGAGCTTTGCCTTTCGGCTCAGCTCTCTCTTCACCACAACGGTCCGGTACAGCGACCGCATCACTGCCAACGCTGCACCGATCTGCAATCTCACGCTCCATCAAGTATCTTGGGGTCTTGTTCACGAGTGAGGGGAGCCTCACTCGTGAACAAGACCCCAAGATACTTGAACTCCTCCACTTGAGGCAAGGACTTTCCACCCAGAGAGGGCAAGCCACCTTTTTCCGGTCAAGAACCATGGCCTCGGATTTGAAGGAGCTGATCCTCATCCCAGCCGCTTCACACTGGGCTGCAAACCGCCCCAGTGCACGCTGGATTAATCTTTAATCACTTATTTTCAAGACGCCATTTTGCCGATCTATCCTCATTTTCACCACCACCGGTACATGCCCACTGCTCTGTCCTTACTTTGTTTTCAATTGTATTTTCTTAATATGTGATACATGTAGGATTCGGCAGCGTTGCGTCATTTTGGTGTGGTCTGCAGCTAACCATAGGAGGTGCCAACAACTTCACAGCTCTTTGTTGTGGTTACATTTATGGCAACGTCAGCTCCTATTGGTCACCACAGTTTTCTAACACAGAAATCAGTTGATATCATGAGTTTCTAGATGCTCGAATCTCAGGAACAGACCGTTTTTATACGGTTTATAGCGGTGGTGGACAACAGGTTTGAGGCACATGTCAAACAAAGTGATCAATACATCATCAGGCAACTGCAGCCGTAAAAGTGTAGTGTGACAACTTAACTGCAGCAACAAGAAAGTATAGTTAGTATGATTGACTAAGAGCAGCAGAAGCAGGACCACGCCTCAACCTCCCCTGGCTCCTCTCCAGCGAACCACAGCTCAGCTCAACCACACCTTCAGTCACCCAGAAGAACTGTTCATACAGACCTATCCTGACAACACCGTCTGTCTCCGCTTCCTCATCTACAAAGGAGTGGGGGTCGTGAATCGGCCGGGCTGACCATTTGAGACACAGCCCCCTCCAGAGCCTCCTCCCAGCCATCACATCTATCCATCGTCAATAAAGATCTTTATCGTATTCCGTTATTGTGGCGTGGTTTTTGCTAGTGAATGTTCTTGGGGGTCCATCAAACGCAATTTTAGAAAATAGCAAACCTTTTGTCATTCTTCTTACATGAAGCTTGTTTGTTCTTCAACTAAAGTAATAATGCCATCCTCAGCTGACTTGTTTCTTTTATTAAGTTGCAATTTAAATAAATATGCAATAAAATGGGCAAATTGTAACATAATGATCCACAGGTGTCACAGATTATAACTATATAACAGACAAACACAATAGGTCTTCTTTAAATGCTGCTGCAACATGTTTTTTGTTATTCCAAAAGTGATAATGTAGTCAAATGGAGGCTGAAAATTATAGGAAAAAGGTGTTTTCTTATATTTTTATTTGTCAAAAAAGGATTTCTGTGCACATTACAGAGAAACATGTCCTGTCACAATAACGTGGACAGTGAATTACTTTACGACTTGTCAAATTGTATTCTCGTTCATTGTAAAAAATTGTCTTGTCCCGTTTGTTGAATACCAGAGCACTGATGAATCATCTAAAGTGGATCATATTTAATGTCATTTAAACAGGAGCAAATGCAGGTGACACCATCAAAGCCACAGTCTGTTCACTGTAACACAATCACATCACATTTACAACTCTGGGTCATGACATGGTTTAGAATACAACTTTTGGTAACACTTTAAATAAGGGACCACTAATTAAGAGTAAAAGTGGCAATAGTTCAGTGATACAAGCCACCCCACACACTGAACAGAACAGAAGTCTGTTCTGTTCTGTTCAGATTCACTAACAGCTTCATCCACCAGGCTGTGAGGATGCTGTACTCTCCCGTCTTCACCCACCAGGCGGCCAGGAAGCTACGAATCTGCATCTCCCCAAGAATAGAACTCCCCAAAGAACTCCCCCCAAAAAAGACTTATGCCTTGTTCTTTTGCACTATTTACCATTTATTATTTATGAATTACTTTATTATTAAATATTAGCTTTAGATCAGCAACATGCTACGAATGCAGATCCTGAAATTTTAGCTAAACGTATCTCATCGCAAACCGAACTTAATCGAATATCTACCGCGGAGACAGGCAAATTAATTAAACAAACAAGACATCGATTTTATGAACACGGAGAAAAACCTGTAAAACTTCTAGCCCACCAAATAAAAGTAATGGAAGAAAGAAACCAAATTTCTGCAATAGTTACAAAAGAGGGTCAGTTGATATCCGACCAACAAGAAATAAACAATGAATTTAGAAGATCTGTATTCGTCAGAAGCAGAAGGGGATTCTAATGTTTTAAATACCTTTTTTAAAGATCTTCCCATTCCTGTAATTAGTCAGAAAAATAGAGATGACTTAGACAAATCAATCATGAAACGATCTATTAAATCTCTACAGGGATCTAAAGCACCTGGTCCAGACGGTTATACAATTGAATTTTATAAATCATTTATTAATGAGCTGACCCCCATATTATTACAAGTTTATAATGAATCAATTAGTTTTGGTAGACTCTCCCCAACATTCTATCAGGCAACAATATTTTTGATACATAAAAAAGAGAAAAGGGATCTCTCCGCATACAGGCCAATTAGCTTTTTAAATGTAGACATAAAAATTTTAGCTAAAATACTAAGTCATAGGTTAGAGAATGTTATACCAATCCCTTTGGTCCTCTACACTCCCCTTGTTTCTCTTAGCCCTTGTGCCCAGTGGTGTTTATTCCCGTGCCCACATCCCCCGATGTGTCTTCTGAGTGCTTTGCGAATGTTATTGTGGTGTTAAAATATGTACCTTGTAATAATAAAAGATAAAAAAAAAAAATACCAAAATGGATTTATAAAAAACAGACAGTTATCTCACAACTTAAGGTGCCTTTTTAATATTATTTAGACACAAAATTCAAAATCTCACCCAGAAATGCTTATCTCTATGGATGCAGAAAAGGCCTTTGACAGGGTAGAGTGGTCTTATCTCTTCTCCGCTCTGTCGAGGTTCAGATTTGGGGAGGGCTTTGCCTCTTGGATTAGGTTACTTTATGCTTCTCCTGTAGCTTCAGTTTAAACTAACAGCCACAGGTCAGAATACTTTCCTCTATCTAGAGCCACACGACAGGGCTGTCCTTTGTCGCCTTTGCTTTTTGCAGTTGCAATTGAACCACTCACGATTTCACTACGTACACTGCATAATTATACAGGCATTATTAGAGCAGGCTGTGAACATAAAGTGCCATAAAGTACCATCGGATCAGAATTACCATCTCATCCTCTCTTAAAGAACTCTATAGTCAACTGCAACAGACATGACTGCAGCTGCAACATATTTTCTATTGTATTGTATCTTTATGTCTGGGACTGCAGATGGAAATTTGCACTGTGCTAAATCCGGCACATTTACGTTTGTGTGATCTTATACAAATTGTGCGTTCATTAATATGCATTATCCCTTCCAAATAAATGAATTAAAAAAAATAAAAAAATTGACAAATTAGTAGAACAAACTGTTATAGATTGTGAGAGATGGTCTTTCCTCCCACTTTCATTAGCAGGTCGGGTAAATATAATTAAAATGACAGTACTGCCCAAGTTTCTCTTTTTGTTTCAATGCATCCCCTATTATTTAAACAAATCTTTCTTTAAAAACATATATAGGATAATTCTGGAATTTCAAATAATTTCCAATTATATTATTGGGCCTGCAACTTAAAAAATATGTCATACTGGATTCAAAAGAGTTTTCTACGCTGGATGGAGATAGAGCAAAATTGTAGTGCCCCTTCTTCTCTTAGAGCATTTGTTTTTGCAGATATTACTTCAATACCGTATAAAAACATAAATGATTTTGTAGTCTCTCACTCGCTTCGAGTATGGAAACAAACTGTACGGCAGTTAGGTCTACAAGCCAATCCATTGCTGGGGCCGATTGTCAGAAATCATTTGTTTGCACCTTCTCTTGGAAATGACACCTTTGCCGACTGGTATAGAAAAGGCCTTTGTAATTTTATGGATCTTGCTCAAAGGTTTGGAATTGAAATCTATGGTTTGTACATGTTTTTAATTCTGAAAGATTTTATTGCTTGTAATTGCTTAAATTGTTTTTGAAATGGTTTTGTAATTGTATTGATCTGTGCTGCTGTCTTGGCCAGGACTCCCTTGAAAAAGAGATTATTAATCTCAATGGGACTTTCCTGGTTAAATAAAGGTTAAATTAAAAAAATAAAAAAAAAATTTAAAAAAATTTGATGGTTTATTCCCCGCATTTGGATTGCTCAAAGAAAAGTTTAATTTATCAAATTCTCACTTTAAAAAAATATATATTTACAAGCTTGAAATTATGTTAAATACAATAATGTAAATTACCCAAGGGTCCCAGCACAAGCACCTATTGACTGATTATTCTTGAACAACCCTGGTGCTAGAGGGATCATATCAATCCTAGATAAAAGATTATCCCAGTTTAATGGCCATAATACTTTGCAATACTTAAGGCAAGCCTGGGAGGAAGAACTTGGCACTGCTATCTCAGAGGAACAATGGGAACAGGCCCTGGCCTGAACACACACAGCCTCAGTTTGTGCGAGACAGGGTCTAATACAATTTAAGATTATACATAGACTCCACTGGTCTAAACTCAAATGAAGCAAGGTGTACCCTGATGTGGATCCCATATGTAAACAGACCCCAGCTTCCTTGTCACACATGTTTTGGGGATGCTCCGAGCTGTTAAATTTTTGGTTGAATATTTTTTTTTATATTGTCAAAAACTCTACATAAACCTATTGACTTGAACCCTCTTACAGCAGTACTTGGGATAGTTGACCCAAAAGTTTTGGGAACAAAATCAGAGCGCCAGGTATTACAGTTTACCTGTCTGTTTGGACGAAGATTGATTTGATTGAAATGGAAGCAGGCGGAGCCCCCCCACATGTGAACTGGTTCAGAGACGTTATGATGCATTTGGATCTAGAAAAAATCAGATACTCTTTGCAGGGTCACGAAGATAAATTTAATAGGATATGGTCATCTTTTGTTAGCTTGTTTAAAGAAGGTATTTACA
The DNA here is from genome assembly GCA_036785185.1 of Paratrypauchen microcephalus. Taxonomy (NCBI): domain Eukaryota; kingdom Metazoa; phylum Chordata; class Actinopteri; order Gobiiformes; family Gobiidae; genus Paratrypauchen; species Paratrypauchen microcephalus. The sequence goes on from JAVJIX010000321.1 coordinate 480,911, forward strand.
TTTTTATTTGAATCTGAGTTATCTTTGTAATATCCACCTGAATGTTCAGTTGTTCTTATTTTTGTTTTGTTTTTATAGGTATATACATAACATAAAGCATAATTTCATGGATAAGGGTCCTCTAAGACATTATATATGCGCTTATAATGCATGTGCTTGTATATTTTGGTTGAAATGCTGTCAAACTGTCATTTTGGGGACTGTTACTTTGTTTTAAATGTCAAAAACACAATTTTAAAAAAGTGTTAAAAAAAAAAAAATACTGCACTTTACAGACACTTCTGAAATACCAGCAGACATGATCCATGACTTATGTGAAATCCCAGAGCTTGAAACAACATCTATGATTGATGAAGAGAGCGTGCATGGTTCAGGTGTTGCTCATGGGTTTGGGTAATTGAATCCTCACCCTCTGACTCCGCTCTGTTCACACACAGCTCCACACCGATCAATGCTTCATATTAACATGGGACAGAAGACAGAGCACAGCAGAGGGGATTGTATATTGTTTTGGTTATTGATAAGTGATGGCTTTTACAGCTCACACTACAATGTAAGGCCTCACTGGGTTTAGCATTATAGTAATCTCCGGAGGGACGCTCTGCCGTGGTTGGTCATTTTAGGTGATAAAGTTAAAGGGCTCGTATGACACTATTTTCTGATATCTATTATAATGTTCTGTCCTCATCAAAAATATACCTGGACATCAGTGACGTGCGGCGAGGGTCGTGGCTGGTGAGGCACTGACGTCATCACAATCAGATTTACAAAATATGTAAACCAGGGCCAGTTTCTCTCCCTGTAAGTGACTGGAGCTCGTAATATTTTTGATGTGAAGCTGAAAATTAATTAATATTGTTCAGCGCATTTTCCAGAGTGCACCGAATAGCGTCATAAAATAAAATAGCAACGTTTTTACACTGTAAAAAATAAATAGTTAGTTCAACTCAAATTTTCAAGGCAACCGACTGAGTTTTTGAGTTGTGAGTATCAACTTATATTTTTAAGTTTTTAAGTATTGCTGTTAAGTTGGGTAAACTAAGCTTTTAAAGTTGTGCCAGCTAATCATTCATTCATCTTCTTCCGCTTTTCCATTTTCTGGGTCACGAGGGCAGCAGTCCAAACAGTGTTCTGCTGCCCAGAACACAATGCACCAGCCCCCATGCATCCTCCCGCGGGTGGTGGGTCCACAGGAGGACGGCTCACGTCACAACAGGCCTTGATGTATCTTCTGCCATGGGGGCTACCAGTGTCCACAGACACTGGGAGCGAGGTGGGGTTAAGTGTCTTGCCCAAGGACACAACAGCAGCGCTCATGTTTGGGAGCTGGGTCTGTAAATACTATAAAGTTGATGACAACAACATTGCCATAGCAAACTTTGGGATATGTAAACTTGGGATTGCAAGGGGTGGAAAGGAAAGGGCGACATTTAACACAACAAACCGATACGGCACCAGCCAAAGACGAGTCAGCTCACGCTGCAGGAGAGTTTGAAAACGAGAGAAAATGCCCCTTGACAGCGCGAAGGCACAGGAGACCACAGCCAGGATAGCACAAATGATCGCAATGACCTACCATTCTCCTTTGTAGAGAACCCTGGATTTCTTATGCTTATGGAGCACGCCGATCCTCGATTTGAAGTGCCATCTCGCCACTATTTCACTGAGAAAGCTCTGCAGCTTGTTATAAGGAGATTTCTGACAAACTACATGTCCTATATCCGTGACACCCAGAACACCCAGATAACACCCGTATCGGATTGGGACTCGGAATCGGATCGGAGGGCCAAAAAACCTGAATTACACAATAGTCTATAAGGCAAATAAAAATAAATATTTGTGATTATACAGACCTGGGCTGCAGGGGCAAAGCTTAAAGGGATATGCCACCCCCAGGTCAAACTTGGGCATCTCCCCACAGTCCAGAGACTAAAATAAGTGGTGGAAAGCGTTTTTCTGGTGACCCAGCCATTGTCCAGGTCTGTCAGCACTGACCGCCGCGGTATCTGCAGCTACTTCCGCGTTAGACTGGAGTCTAACATCGCCAGAGAAAGATTTCGGCCAAAAGGAATTAATTTGCTCGGTGCGTTTCCCAATTACTTTCTGTGTAGTGCGCATTCATATCGAGTGCAAATAAATGTGCAAATCAACACGGAGAGCTTGCCTTGGTCATTTTGGGTGGGAACTATTTTTCAGTGCGGAAAAACACAGCCGAAGCACACACCACGCTGACAGGGGAATCCCAGTTACGCACCAGGAAGGGAGTTCCCCTGTTACGCAAGCGTGGTGTGTGCTTCGTCTGTCTTTTTCCGCACTGAAAAATAGTTCCCACCCAAAATGACCAAGTCAAGCTCTCCGTGTTGATTTGCACATTTATTTGCACTCGATATGAATGCGCACTACACAGAAAGTAATTGGGAAACGCATCGAGCAAATAAATTCCTTTTGGCCGAAATCTTTCTCTGGCGATGTTAGACTCCAGTCTAACGCGGAGTAGCTGCAGATACCGCGGCGGTCAGTGCTGACAGACCTGGACAATGGCTGCGTCACCAAAAAAACGCTTTCCACCACTTATTTTAGTCTCTGGACTGTGGGGAGATGCCCAAGTTTGACCTGGGGGTGGCATATCCCTTTAAGTATGGATACATGTTTGACCAATCACACAGTTCCTCATATGTCCTGTATTATCAGTCTGTTTACGTTTCCAAAGCTGAAAATACTCACTTCCACCTTGTGATGTCATGTAGTGGTCGTTTTCAAATGAATTGCTATCTTTTATTTTTAGTTCAGTAGAGATGGGCAATTCCAGGGCTGAATGAATGAAGGTTTATGAAGTTTAAAAACACACTGGAGAAGAACACAGCCTAAATCTGCAGGTTTTGTGTGTTAAACATGTGTAAAGGAAACAAAACACAACTCTAGGTCTGTTTGTGATGAGGAAATTCTAACATTAATCAGAAAATAGAGTAATACAGGCCCTTTAAAGTTCAGTTCCTCTTGAACGTTTAGTCACGCTTCTTTGTAAAGGAAATAATATTCAGTAATATCTGTATAATTCACTAACTTTACCCACTGAGGCAATATTTATGAAGAGAATTTTTTTTAAACTTTAGTTTATTGAAAAATTTACATCAAAAATAAACATATAGAACAATAGAACAATCCTTGACAACAGGTCATTGCATTTAGCCATTGCTCAAGTACTTAGTCACCGGGGTCCATCTTTCCACGAACAAGTCCATCTTCATCTGAAGTTTGGCTGTTAACTGTTCCATGATATAAACTTGTTTTAGTCTTTGTATCCATTCTGTCTTTGTCGGAGGAGACTGTTTCCTCCAATTAACCGTTATCATTTTTCGTGCAATCATCAAAAGAATACGGAGAACATATTGTTGGTCTTTTACACATGCGTTTTCTGATAATGTAATGCTCCCAATACAAACATCAGCGGATCCATAGGAAGTTTACAAGATAGTATCCACAGTTTCTCCAACATAATGGGGGTATGTTTTTATAGAAGATTGAGATTATTAAAGGGGTTCTAAAATATCTAATTTTTGTCTTCCAGTCAAATTCCTTCCACAAATTGCTGTTGATACCTTTGTGACTGGCCACACACATATCCCTCCATGTCTTATCCTCAACAATTACATTTAACTCCAATTCCCATTTATCTCTGATGTCGAATGTATCCTCTCCCATCAACATCTTGTATATTAGTGACACGTGTTTCTTGGTCGGCAGGTGTTTCTCTTGTATTGTTATGAAATATTGCTCAATTCCTGTAGGTTCTACTTTAATTTTTCCCCATTCAGCATGATTCTGAATATAGTGCCTTATTTGTAAATAACGAAAGTGGTCTGTTGAGGGAAAGGAAAACTGGTTCTGTATTTGAGTGAAAGATTTAAGTGATTGCCCTCATCAAGCTTGAAATATATTGATCTGTTTTTTTAAATTCTTTTCCTCATTCAATATGTTGGCCTGTGAGTCACCCTTTTACTTACATATAAGCCAAACAAATCGACCTTGTCTTCAATAACTGATATTCATTTAAATATGTGTTTAAAGCCTCAATACACACAGTGATTTAAAGATGTATTTCCAGGGCTGGAGTGGGACAAAAAACGGCATTTTTGGCTTAGACCGGCCCCTCATAATTAGCAGAGCACAACGGACTAATTTATGTTTGTGCTCCCCGAAGCAAAGTATTTTATTATTGTTACGTCTTGGCCAAGGGGAAACCAGGAAAAATCTCAGCTCCCAAAAACCACTAGCAAACTCACAGTAACTACACATTCAATGGTTTATTTTAAATGCATCTTGCACCTTTTCGCCGTAAGGTGAGCAATTTTCATGCCTGTCCATCTCCTAAAACTCCCGGTATTATCCTAACATTACTGCTGCTGACCTGCTGTGCCTGTGCTACACTTCCCTGGTCACTCTGTCCCTCAGGTTCCCTCGGGTTCCCTCAGGTTCCCTCGGGTTCCTTCGGGTTCCCTGTCCACAGTCTCTGGCTGCTCCTCTCCCTGTCCACCTTCAGCCTGGGCTGCAGAGGACATGGAGGCTCCAGCAGCCCCTCCAGAAAATATGTCTGTTATTTTAGAACATTTTGCAGCATCTATAGCAACATTTTTTTCATCTTTTAGCCCGCAACTTCTCCGCACCCCCTTTCTGCCACTTCTCCATGTTTCCACGCTCAACACTGAAACTGGCGGGGATCAGTGCAGAGAAAGGGGCGGGACCGCTCTCGTAAACTTCTATATCCTGATTGGTTTAGTCCACTGTCTGTATTGAAGATGGACCAATGGGACGCCTTCTCTAAATTGTGGGCCGGTCTCTAAGTAAAACAAAAAACAAAAAAACAGCATCGGACTGTCAGTCCACTGGGAAAATGCCCGGTATGCCTGATTACCAGTCCAGGCCTGTGTATTAGGTAGGTTTTTTTTGGTGATTCTTGTGAGCTTTAAGCCATGTTCTAATGCTGTTGCCTCCAAAAACTTACCCAGAGTTGTGTTTGTTTCATTGTCACATGTTTGATTAATCCTTTATTATCGGACAAAGCTCAAAATGCTTTATTCCACCGGCTGATCTCATTTAATGGTAGTTTTCAAGTAAACAGCAACATTTTACCTTTTGTTCAGCAGAGATTGGCAATTCCAGGGCACTTCCTGTATTACCACGTGACATCACAACGAGTGTTTACTGTTTGAAAACAAAAAGTTTTCAAACAGAATTCAGCCCAAATATTCAGAGTTTGTGTGTTAAACGTGTGAATGAAACAAAACAGAACTCCAGGTATGTTTTTGATGAGGAAACACTATAGTAGCGATCAGAAAATAGCATAATATGGACCCTTTAATGCTTCACCTGAAATGTTCTGTTGTATGGCATTAAACTTATCTGCATATTCAATTGCTCAGTAATAGCAAAAATGGTATTCCTTTGCCTAGAATGTTCCACATTGATGTTCCATATGACATTAATTGTATATAACTATCTATCAATAATAACGAGTGGTTTTATTCCTCAAAAACCTGCATTCTTACTGCGAAAGGTGTTGCCTTTCCACAGATCCGACCTGTAACTTGGCCTTGTGTTGTTACCTGCTTGTCTCCAGGGAGATGGTTAAGTTTAATGCCATAGTGCGAAAAATTCCAGGCAAAGTAAGAACATCTAAAAGGAGCTGTTAACTTGAACGCTACCACTCCATGACATCACAAGGCGGAACAGAACATTTTGAGTTTTGGAGATGTAAACAGACTAATAATAAAGTATTAATCGAACATGTGTGAATGAAACAAAACACAACTCTAGGTATGTTTTTGAGGAGGCAACAACATTTTAAATCAAGTCAATTTTCCAAAATATAGGAGCTTTTATAATTTCCCCGTTGTAATTATTCCAGTGCCACTTTTAGCCAACATTTAAAAATATGACCAATTTCATCCATAAATCCATCAGTGTCCTTCAGTTTTATTCTTAGATGGGTCTGAGTCATAGCGAGATACAGGAAAACCACAGACGTGACACTAGTATGAAATATTAACACTACGACTAAACCGTACAGCATCAATTAATAATGTCCAGAGGAAATGGAGAGTCAAATGTGCTTTATCTGTTCAAAGACGTGTGTAGTAGTAATATATCTGCTCCAGCGATTAGACCGGCCGTTTAAGGTGACGACACAGTGTATGCCATGTAATAGACTGATGCATTGTTAACTGGAGCCAAATGTATGTTGGCAGGAACACCATGGAAAATGTAAAACAGTATCCCAGACTTGATCTTTTATGTAAGCACTAAGAATGAATATTTAGTCTTGTGAAGTATGTCAGTATAATCTGGAATGTTCCACAGCATGGTATTAAACTTACCCATGCATTAAGTTAGCAAAAGAAACTGTAAACCATCCATTCTTATTGTGAGTGGGCTCGCCCCTTTGCAGATCTGAAGGCATCACCTGCTTATCTCCAAGAAGGTTCCAGGTTTGATCCCCAGTTTGCCTGGGCCTTTCTGTGTGGAGTTTGCATGTTCTTCCCATGTCTGGGTGGGTTTACTCCGGGCACTCTGGTTTCCCCCATCAACACAAAAACATGCTCCATAGGTAAAAAATCCTCCTGCTGAGGTCCTGACCAAGCCTAGCAACAAGATCATGGAGATGGGTCCCCGGGTGCCCCATGGGCTGCTCACTGCTCCTGAAAGGATGGATGAAATGCAGAGGACAATTTCCCTACAGGGATAATAAAAAGTACTACAAAAAAATGTAAAATAATAGATGTATTTAGTTTGCTTTTTTGCCATGGCCTGTGCCTGGCCATGGGGCCTGGCCAGGCACAGTCCAAAGGAACGTGTGGGTCCGTCCTCCAGTGGACCCACCACCCACAGGAGGATCCAGCTGGGAGCTGGTGCAGGGGGATTTGGGCGGCAGTCAAAGGCAGGGGCCTCAATGACTGGATCTCCGGACATGGAGACTCTGGGGACATGGGATGTCACCTTGCTGGGGGGAAGGAGCCCGAGCTTGTGTGGGAGATTGAGCGTTATGCTCCTCCACGTCGAGAGGAGCAGCTGAGGTGGCTTGGGCATCTGTTCCGGATGCCTCCTGGACGCCTCCCTCAGGAGGTGTTACGAGCATGTCCCACTGGGAGGAGGCCTCGCGAAGACCCAGGACACGCTGGAGGGACTATGTCTACCGGCTGGCCTGGGTCCCCCTGGAGGAGCTGGAGGAAGTGTCCAGGGTGAAGGAGGTCTGGGAGTCCCTGGTTAGACTGTTGCCCCCGCAACCCGGCCCCAGATAAGCAAAAGAAAATGGATGGATGGATGGATGGAGTTTGCTTTTAGGCAGGTAAATTGTTGGGATGTATTTATCTTAATGCCATACTGTGGAACATTGGAAGTAAAGTTAGTTTCTACCTTTTTATTCTACGCGCTTCTCTTTAATGTTCATTTTTGTGATGATTATTTATGTTTTGATTTGTTTGTATTGTGATTTTAATGTAACTTTGTGTACGAATTGTGCTGTACAAATTGGCTTGCCTTGTCTACATAAACACAGCTCATTGAGTAAATGCAGATACGTTTAATACCATACTCTGGAACATTTCAGGCAAAGCATTAACATCTCCACAGTGACACCAGGTGGCAGAAAAGTGCGTCTTTACCCATCCGACACAATGTGCTCTGTGCTGTGGATGTAACTGCTACTGTTTTGTAAGTTATTCTATTTTGTGTCTAAATGGTTTTAACAAGGACCTATTTTCTGTTCGATATCCACATGCAGAAGCCACATGGACCACTGCCAGCTCATTTACAGGGTATTACAGAGCCTCTTAAACTGAGACGGATAATTGTACGTCTAATTGATTCCGCCACAGCCATGAAACAAATCACCCCCCTGTATATGACGAGGGAATTCATTATATTAGAAGTGTTTGTGTCGCTCTTCACCCTGAAATACCTCAAACCTTAGCTGCTGTGTCGTGTGGCATGGAACTTTCACTGAAGTCAATGGAAAAAAATATAAATATCATGTAATGTATGTAAGAGTTGTTTTTTTTAATGTTTTGCAATGGAGATTCACAGCGTATATATTTTAAACACGCACAGGAGTATTAAAAGCACTTACTGTATCTGATCTTTACCGTCTTAAAAACGTGAAAAACACAAGTTGTTGATTTTACACAGTTTGCAGAGGTCCAAAGTTATTTCTCACTTACTTTATGCATTCTGAGCATCATAATTATTAATGTGCAAGCGTTTTGTAGCTGGTAGATGAGATGCAGACAGTACGCAGCAGACATTTTGACCTCAAGAGCTGTTTATACAATATATCTGCACTGCTCAAATCACACGTACAGTATTTCAGAACATGTTGTTGTTGTTTTTTTTGTTTAGTTTTTTTGGTGTTTTTATCAATATATATGTTTAATGCCTTACATTCTCGGCAAAGCAGTAGTGGCACACCTTTGACTGGAAAAGTTCCTTTAAAGGAGAATTAACGTTATTTACAATCTGAGCCTTATTTCAGTAATAAAACAAGTTGTTTTACTCACCCATAGCACTTTGGTGTCATATGGAGCACTTCAGGAGATGTTTTAGATTTGCGATCTCCGTAATGTGAGTTCTCGGGGCACATGTTTGCAGTCTCCAAATAACACAAACTTTAGCACTTTTTAAATCATAGAAGCTCAATATCTTAGTCTACACTTTCGTTTGAGTCAAAAGTGGCCTGTAATCCGAGGTTTAGCCATAGTTTCGAGTAGATGAGGAGGCCAGCTCATTCACAGCATTTCGCAAATAAGAAGACGCAACTTTTCTGTTGCGAGTGACACATGGGAGAAGATTCGGACTTTGAGACTGAAGAGAACTTATGGAGGACTGAGGACTGAAGAGGAGTATACGGATGAGGAGACAGAATAGATACGGAAAGAATGAAGCGGAGACAGTTTGAGGAGCAGCGCAGAGAACAGCCATCGGTTACGCATTACTTCTCAGAATTGTGCGCTGAATCCGCTGGCCTTCTTTCTTTTCCTTTGCTGGTAAAAAATCGTCCTGACTGAAGTGGGTACTGCAAACACGATGGTCCAAACGTCTTACAGCTTTGCCTTTCATGTTTGGGTCCCGAGACCTGAAATCAGCTGTGACTGAGCGCATGTGCACTGTCCTCTTCATCTACGCGAAACTATGACTAAATCTCGGATTACAGGCCACTTTTGACTCAAACGAAAGTGTAGACTAAGATATTGAGCTTCTATGATTTGAAAAGTGCTAAAGTTTGTGTTATTTGGAGACCGCAAACATGTGCCCCGAGAACTCACGTTACGGAGATCGCAAATCTAAAACATCTCTGGAAGTGCTCCATATGACACCAAAGTGCTGTGGGTGAGTAAAACAACTTGTTTTATTACCGAAATAAAGCTCAGATTGTAAAAACCGTTAATTCTCCTTTAACTTTAAAGTTTTGTGTTGTGAGGTCTTTTGTACTTTGGTACTTTTTGGTAAGTGGCTCTCACCATGTTGGTATGTGCAGCTCTCTGAATACAGTTGTACATGTCAGTCTGGGATGGCTCTGACTGAAAGTGATCGAAAACAATGATCGGAGAGTTCAAAAACTTCATGTTGATCAGTGGAAGCGTGAGAACAGCGGAACAAGACGAAAAATCAAACCTTAGTTAGTAGAGAGAAAAGACTCGTCCACAAATGCACAAAGCGCTTCTCTCTGCATGATTTTCAAAAACAAAATCATCTGTGTTCTGTTGAAACAGGCTAAAGTCAGCATCGGCCATGTGACTCTGAACAAACCACAGAGCTGCCCTACGATTGGTCAGTGCTGATCACATGCAAACACTTCAGCTGGAGCCAGACAAGAGTTTGTCAGAGTTTGTGAGCTCACAAATCTCTAGAAATCTTGTTGGCATGTCTGACTTTTTGGTTAGGTTGGAAACACAATAAAGAAAAAGAAAAATCTAGCGTCATTTATAGTTTCATTTATGTCTGTCAAAGCCTTTGCAGTAATATGATATAAGGTTGTCTAACTGGAGAAACAGCTTTTAACAAATTAAAGATGTAATTAAAGTAAATGTGGCATCAGCTTTCAGGTTGATTAGCTTTAAAGTGTTGTAAAAGGTTTTGTGATGACATATATTGGACTCCCATGGATTTCATATGTGCAGTTTGTGACAGCTCTAAGCCTTTCCTAATGTCAAAGCTTCAGTGAAACATTTGCACCTGCAGAAATCAGCCTGTCATCCAAGGCTTTCTAATAGGGCACTTTACTTTGACATATTTCACTTTAGTAAACACAGGAACATGCAACCTGGAACTGCAAACACATTTAGTATAATTACTGCAGTTTTCATGATGATTTAAATGACTGGATTCTTCAAAACATCATGAAAAACATTTTAAGTGCCTAATGCAGTTTAATGGCCCTTATTATTCTTTATTTCATCTGTGGACGTTCACATTTTATTACTAAAACTCACTTTTAAAAGTCAATAAATATGAGGTCTATGTGAGTACAAAATGCAAATAGATGGTGCAGGTACTTAAAGTGTACAGTACATATGCAAACTGAGCTTTTAATGTTCTGCCATGTCTCGTCTCCATGGAGATGTTATTTTTGGTGTTCCACAGTACAGCATTAAATTCATCTATCTCCTATATGGGGGACAAATTCCCAGTCGGCGGCGCGCGCATGCGCAGCGGCCCCTCCCCTAGCCACTCTATCACTGTCCTGCCTGGTTAGTGGGGAAACGAAATTTCGAATTCACTCTATGTACATGTACATGATTGTTTTCGACAATAAAGCAAACTATGACTATGACTAAATAATTGTTTTGTTTATTTTTACTCTAATTATATGTGACCCGCCACACTAAAAGCTGCCACAACTCGGGATCGTTGAACAAAAGAAAATCAGGTTAGAGCTTTTTTTTTTTCTTTTTTCAAAATGTGTGATTTATTTTTTTGCAGAATGTGCTAGTTGAGATCATGAAGAAGCCGCTCCATGTTTCAGATAACAGCATTGGCTGCATTAAAAGCATACATTTTGACTTTGAAATTTGCTAGTTTTTCAGAAACAATCGAGGCGTGTGTAAATTACCATAATTACCATAACAGCGCTCCTGGCCATTCAGTGACAATTAGCGCTGTTTTGTTTTCTTTTTCCACCTATCGGCTGTGAGCAGCTTGTGAATATTTACGCTGCATTTGAAGAGGATAAGGACAGTAACTTTGACTGTACAGTGGTCCCTCGCTCTATCGCGGTTCACTGTTCACAGCCTCGCTGTTTCGCGGATTTTTTTTTTTTTTTTAATAGTGTAACTTTTTTTTTAATAGTGTAACATTGTGTTCTGCGTCCTGATTGGCTAAGAGACTGTAGATGGGGGATGCGGGGGGACCGGAACTAGACCAGGACTAGACCAGGACTAAACGTGGACTAAACCAGGTCTAGACCAGAACTAAACCAGGTCTAGACCAGAACTAAACCAGGTCTAGACCAGGTCTAAACCAGGTCTAGACCTGGACTGGTCCTGAACTACACCAGGACTGGACCAGGTCTAGACCTGGACTAAACCAGGACTAGAGCAGGTCTAAACCAGGATTTTAAGGCGTTTACAGCCTTAAAACATGTGTAATAATTGTAAAATATAAAGTTGTCCTACTTCGCGGATTTCACTCATTACGGGTTATTTCTGGACCCTAACCCCCGCGATAAACGAGGGACCACTGTAAATACTACTTAAGAAGGAATGAGAACTCTCTCCTCGGGACACGTTCGGGACACTTTCAGGACACGTTTGGGACACTTTCAGGACACGTTCGGGACATGTTTGGGGCACATTCATTTCTTTCTCTGGAGCTCATGTACAGAATGCGATTGGATTCTTTAGCTGCCAAAAGACCGTGGATACGTGACTTATCAAATAAACAATGAGGCAAATTACATCAGAGGTGACTGCGTTCAGGAGAAAGACTTTAATCACCAGGTTAATCAAAACAGCTGGATTTACTTAGCTTTATCTTTAGCTTTACAGAGCTTCTTCAGGGCTTTGTGTTTGTGACAGTGGCTCCCATAGATGCAGCAATGGAGCTAACAGGTGTTAGCCCACTGCTGCAGAGACTGAACCACAGCTGTTCTCTCCCACGATCAAGAGCCAATCACTGCCAAATTCACGCTCAAACTAGTTTCTCTGAGTGCACATAAACACCATATCCAGAAACCTGTTGGCACGGTGGCTGAGGGGCTAGCACTCATGCTTCACAGGAAAAAGGTTCCGGGTCTGGGTGGGTTTCCTCTGGGCAGTCCCCCATCAACCCCCAAAAAAACATGCTCCAGGTAAAATCCCCCAGCTGAGGTTCTGACCAAATCGTAGTAATAAGATCATGGAGATGGTCCCCGGGCGAGTGAAAGATGAGCTGCCCACTGCTCCTGAAGGATGGGTCAAATGCAGAGAAATAATTTCCCTACAGGGATAAATAAAGGATAATAATTAAAAAAAAAAGGATTTAAAAAAACTATCGTAACCTGGATAAGGCTAATAATACTCCTGAGCATGCAAATACCCATAAGCATAGTAAAACATTGGCTGATTTGTAAGTCCAGCTGTTTTGATTAACCTGGTGATCTTATCTCCCTGGACGTCTCAAGAGTTGCTTCAGTTTACTTTAATTATCTGATTATGAAGTGTTTTATTGTCCAAGAATCACTTATAAACTCATTACTGTGGATTATTAGAATGCTCAGAATGCATAAGATAAGTGAGGAAGAAACTGTTTAAAAAGAACTAGATCTGTTTTTCACATCAGATCAGTGTCTATGATTGCCTGGAAGAATCCATGACTCATCGCTGTTCCAGCGGTGAGTCTGGTAACGCTTGGTCCAGAATGCGCTGCGGTTGCGCTTAGACAGACAGCTAAGTGAACCATCTTGATTCAAAACTGAGGAGGAACTTCCGCTGCCTAAGAGTAACTTTGCGGGCAAAGGCGGGTGCACTGACGTCACCATCTTTGAACGAATCAGAATCGCGGAGTCCGTTTTTAACCGGAGGAGCGAGGGTGGAGCGAGGGTGTCCAAATGGTATCGCGCTGTATAGGAAATACAGAGAGATATCATTTGGCTGGCCAGGTAATGTTTATGAGTTTTGCCTTAAAGACTTGGACCAGGTGCCACCCTTGGGCCACCAGTGAAATGACTCTGTGCACGCCCCTGCATTATACTCTCTATGGGGCAATGTACTTGATGTGTAGCTCCTCACCATTTGTAATATAGCATGTAATTTCATATTTCCTTTATCATCTACAGTATTTAAATCCTATATCAGTTTTAAACCAAATGAGCTGTATTCCTCACTCAGATCTTCAGCCTTCCTCTAAGAGTTTAATAATGACTCCACCAATCGTCCTCAAAGCGCTGCTAAAGCTCCTGTAATGAGTCTCTGAAATGGGCTGAAAGTGCATGGGAGATTTCTTTTCTTCTGCTGTCACAGAGCTCCATTTTACTCCATTATCCTGATGACTGCAGCTCTCTTCCATTGATTGAGGTGTCGTTTTGTGCATTGTCCTATACATACTGCTGTCACTGTGGTTGGACCAATAGGACACAAAGGGAGTCTCGGAGATAAACTGCCCCATATCTGATTTCTAACTGCAGAAGATCCCTCAATTATAACGGACTTGAAGGAGGAAACATATGTTTCAATAGTAAAATGATTACCCATTGAAGACAATGGAATATTATTGCAGTATAATGTAAATCCGTTATACTGACAGGTAGAAAGAGTGAAATTTTGTACATAAAGCTACTATCTGTAAGCTACTATCTGGTCAGACGAAGAAGTTCAACTATTGCTTCAGACCACGTTAGACTACAAAGCAACGAAGGCGCAACAAGGTGTGGACTGGGAGTCCTGCCAAACAACGTACACCGATATAAGAGCCGATGTGACGTAAACGCGTCAGCAGATTTGACCAGAGTTTTGCGTCTTGGGCAGTGTAGACGAAAACGCTACGGTGGAGCGTATTCAAGTTTTCCTTTGTAGGTCGGTTTCAGTTTTTTGCGTTTTTAAGCCTCCAAAATGCCGCCACCACCTAAACGAAAGGCACTTCTGATTAAATATTTTGTTGTTTTTACCCGTAAGCGTTCTCGTGTAAACAGGCCCTGAGACTTGTGACAAATGTGTTACTCTCACACAGATTCTTTTTTTTTTTTTTTTCATTTATGTTTTTATTAGAAAAGGTTAGCATCATTATAGACCAGGGGTCACCAACCCTATGCCCGCGGGCACCCGGTCGCCCGTGAGCCCCATTTCAGTCGCCCGCAGAGCAGGTTCTAAAAATAGAACAGGTCGCCCTCGTACTTATATAAATAATAATGTTTTACAAAAATGCTGCGCCTTTATATGCACATATTTTAAAGTAGGCTAATAATAAAAACACTTACAGATTTTAAAATTTAAAATATGTTGTCCGAGTTCAAAGTTCACTTATCTGCGCATGACAGTTAACCTGTTTGATGCAGCTGGACTCATCCAAAAAAAAAAACAAAAAAAAGACGAGACAGCATGGCGGAGAAGAGAAAGAAATCATATGTTTTTAACACCGACTGGGAAGAAGAGTTCTTTTTTCCCATGGAAAAGAGAGAAGTGTGTATGTCTCATTTGTGGAGCTACAGTGGCGATTTCAAAACGGCACAATGTGGAAAGTCGCTACGAATCACGGCAGCTTCAACACAAACTTTCCCCTTAAGAGTGCACTTCGAGCTGAGAAAGCACGAGAGTTAAAGGCTGCTTTAGCCAAGCAGCAGTTTTTCTTCACTAGATCACTGAAAAAGGCAGCCGAGGCTTCTTTCAAGGCAACAAATTATTTGATAAAAAACAAAAAGACATTTTCAGATGGAGAAACTGTAAAAGGAGCAATGATGATAATTGCTGAGACTATTTTTAAAGACGAGAAAAATGGATCAGATGTCATCTCAACTCTGGCCGATGTACAACTTGGTGCGAGTACAGTGACAAGACGGGTGTCTGCTATTTCCGAAAACTTGAATGAGCAGCTGGACAAGGACGTGAATACAGGTGGTTCAGCATCCAGTGTGACGAGTCCGTGGACAACAGCAGTACGGCTCAGCTAATGGTGTTTTTTATTATTATTATTATTTGAAATCATTCAGCCTGCTTCAATGTTGAAATTATAAGAGTTTGATTTGTTTAAAACAAAAAAAGGAGTTGAAATAATGTTAAATTTATTACTACATTACCACATTACTAGTATATTTTTGCTAATCTAATTGTGACATGTTCATTTGCACAAAATAAATGTCGCTTTGACAATGAAACACAAATGTGGTCATTTACACATAACTAATGCATGTATGCATACATTGTGATCAAATAAATAATAATAATGCATAAAAGTGCATTATTTAGACTTTTGAATTCTCTTAACTGAGCTGGTAGCCCTCGTATTATTTGATGACCTTAAGGTAGCCCTCGGCTTTGAAAAGGTTGATGACCCCTGTTATAGACAGTGATACATCAGAAACATGTTTTCCTTTTCTTTTTTTAAAACAAGAACAGCAAAACAAACAAAAAACATAACAAATGATACTAGGTGGCAAACTTGAAAGCATTCATCAGACATTTCACCGAATTAACAAAAAGATTCAATGAGTTTAGTGGAGTCAGGGATCTGTACAATGTTATGTGAATCCTTTATATGAGTTAAACAAAATCGGCACGGAAAGGGGATACAAACTGAATGAATTTTTCCCAGATTTTATCAAATTTTTCCCTTTGGATTCTTAAAGTATAAGTCATTTTTTCCATTTTAAATATTTCCAAAATTACACTGAACCAGTCCTCAAGTGTTGGAGGGGTTAGCTTTAGCCATTTCCTGGTTATAGATTTCTTACTAGCCACTAAAAGTGCCTGTAGTAGTTTAATATCCCCTTTTCGGTCCAAGACTGTGCCTATGCCAAAATACATACACAAGAAGTCATCAGGAAACCGAACCTCAAAAATATCATTTAGAGCTTTGTTTATTCCAGACCAGTACTGATGTAATGCCGGGCATTCCCAAAATATATGAAAATGGTTTGCTTCCATAGATCCACATTTCCTCCAACATTCTGCATTTGAATTTTTGTATTTACTTTGCTGGGGGGTCTTAAAGAATCTTATTACGTTTTTCCAGCAATGTTCTCTCCATGTCAGTGAACAAGTGGAGGTCCACTGAAAAATGCAAATGTTTTCCCAAGTATCTTTAGATATCATTATTCCTGCTTCCTTTTCCCACTTTTCCTTAATATGTATAGTAGACTCATTTCTTGCATGGAGAAGAACACTATAGAGTTTCGAAATCACTTTTCGTATGGATGCTTCATATGTCGATCTGATGATCTTAAAAAATTCTTCTTCAATTGGTGTCAGATTTTTATTGTTGCAATACTTGTTGAAATAATCGCGCATCTGGAGGAACCTGAAGAAATCTGCCTGCTCCAATCCATTCTTAACCTGCAGAGATTGAAAAGTCTGGAGTGTGCCTTTATGTGTAAAAGACAAAAATGTTGTTAGCCCATTGTTTATCCAAGATTTGAATCTTTTATCATTTCTGTTTGGTTTAAAATCTGTGTCATAAGCACACCATCTAAACTGTTTTAGCATATTTTCAATTTTACATATTCTAACTACTTTCTGCCATGTTCTTAGGGTGTGGCTAAGCCACAAATTCTTATCTTTCAATTGGTCAGCCAGTTTTTTATCTGCTATTGAGGCTTGTAAATGAAAATTTGAGGAGACATTGAATTCTATTGTCTTCCATTGGGCTTTTATATCTGGGTTACACCATTGCAACAAAGGAATGACTTGGGAGGCATAATAATAATATTGTAAGCACGGTAGTGTTGCCCCCCCCTTTTCCTTACTTAGCTGTAAAACAGAATACCGAATTCTTGGTTTTTTCCCTTGCCAAATGAAACGAGAGATCCATTTGTCCCATTCCACAAATTGTGTATCACTCACTTCAACAGGTAAAGTTCTGAACAGGTATAGTAATCTTGGTACCACATTCATTTTTATTGATATAATCCTTGAGTTTAGGTTCAGGAATGGGACAAGACTCCACCTATTTAGATCAGATTTTATCGCTAAGGATAGTGGGCCATAGTTTGCACTTGACAAATCCCCAATGTCTTTCGTGAGAGTTATTCCTAAATATTTTAAAGACTGAGCCCCCAATTTAGTTTGTACTTTTTTTGTAGTGGTTCAGGCGCGGTATAGTTCATAGTCATCACCTGCGTTTTAATTATATTTAATTTATAACCGGATAGCTTCCCAAATTTGGCCAATGCAGACATCAGCTCCTCAAATGAATCGTCAGGCTCCTCCAAATAGACCAAAACATCATCAGCAAACATTGCAACTTTTTGTTCCTCCCCGGCAACACAGACACCTTTAATCTCCTTGCATTGTCTGATAAGTTGGCCAAGGGGCTCGATATACAGAGCAAAGAGAAGCGGTGATATCGGACATCCCTGTCTCGTCCCCCTCTCCAGGAGGAAGAAGCCAGAGAGGCCCCCATTAACCTTAACACAAGCCCTTGGCTCATCATATAGGGACTGTATTACTGATATGAAATTTTCTTGAAAACCAAACACCCTCAGTACTTTATAGAGAAAATGCCAATTAACTGCATCAAAGGCTTTCTCTGCATCCAGTCCTACTATTACTGCTGGGGTCTTGTCCTTAGTTACTTGTTCTATAACATGCAGAGAACGTCTTATATTGTCTACGGTCTGTCTTTGTTGGATAAATCCACACTGGTCTAAATGTATTAATTCAGGTAGAAAAATTTCAAGCCTACGGGCCAGAATTGCTGTGAATAATTTATAGTCTAAATTTAGCACACTAATTGGCTGATAACTGCTACAATCCTGTCGGTCTTTCCCCTCCTTTGGAATAAGGGAAATGACAGCATCTTTCCATGATGGAGGTATTTTACCATTTTTTATTATCCAATTGAATGTTTTTAATAGTATGGGAGACAATTCCTCTTTCATAATTTTATACCACTCTGGGGTATAGCCATCAGGTCCCTGAGTCTTTCCAATTTTTAGTTTAGAAATAGCCTGGTGCAGTTCCTTGGTTGTTATTAATTGCCCTAATTTTTCCCTCTGTACATTTGTTAATACTGGTAGGTTCAAGGTTTTCAAGAAAACTATCAATTTGAGTCTCATTAGAAGATTGGGGTTGAGAATATAGATTTTTATAGAATATTTCGAAACTCTCCTGAATTTTCTCTAATTTAGTTTCAACCATCATGGTTTGAGGGTGCTTTATTTTGTAAATTGTATTTTCCATTCTTTGTTTTCGTAGTTTGTATGCCAATAATTTCGTAGACTTGCTCCCGATTTCGTAATATTTCTGCTGTAAGAAAACCATTTTTTTTGAGTTTCTTGAGTATAAATATTATCAATTTCGCCCTGTACTTTCTTGATTTCCTTTTTTATTGTCTGATTACTTCTACTGCTATCCAAGGATTGTAATTGCTTTAATTTTCTTTGGAGATCATTTAATTTTTGCCCCTTTATTTTTTTCAAATGCGAGGTCATTGAAATGATCTTTCCTCTCATTACTGCTTTTAAGGCGTCCCATATCATTATTTGTGTGACCTCCTCAGTGTCATTTAATTCAAGAAATTCTTTAATGTCTTCTTTTAGCTTTTGTCTTAATTTCGGATCATTTAGTATGTTTGAGTTCAATTTCCACAATCCTTTTCTGAACTTTTGGTGTAAAGAAACTGATAATGAGATGGGACTATGGTCTGAGAGGTCAATAGTCTTAATTTTACACTCCCTTACTCTTGAACCATCATTACTAAACATAAAAAAATAGTCTATTCTTGAATAGACACTGTGCGGACAAGAATAGTGTGTATAGTCTCTGGTTTTAGGATGCAGCTCCCTCCAGACATCAATAATTCCCAGTTCTTTCATCAAAGAATTTACTTTCCTAATTAGTGAGTTTTCTCGACCCGATATAGTTGACACGTCCAGTTTAGGATTCAATCTAATATTAAAGTCTCCCCCGCAAATTACCACTCCCTGTGAATTTACCATAAGATCAAAAATACGTTTGTATAAACACCAGTCGCTCCCTGGTGGAATATAGGTGTTTATAAATGTTATATTTAGCCCCTCTATTATCCCTGTGATTTTGATGAATCTTCCCTCCTCATCTTGTAGTTCTGATATGTGCTCGTAATTGATTGCATTTGAAATAAGTATCGCAACCCCTCTCCTGTGACCTGACTTATAAGAGGAGGAGAAAACATACTTAAAGCCCTGTCTTTTTAATTTTAAATGTTCAGATTGATTCAAATGAGTTTCTTGAAGAAAGGCCACCTGTGCCTTCTCACGTTTTAACTTGGACAGAATTTTACTCCTCTTAATGGGGTTCAAGACTCCATTTACATTAAAGGAAACTACCTCAACTGATTGTACTTGCATTGGTGTTTATTATTATCCCCCCTTTCCTCACCAAATCACTGTGAATACTTTCCTGAAAACTTAACTGAACTATAAATGCCACCAAAAGAATGTAACACTGAACAATAATAACCAGTCCAAACTCCCAACCACGTGGTCCTCCTTCTGACCTGTTACAGGTTTGAGGGAAATCCTCCATCCCCTGTGGGGTTGAAGGGCCCTCATCCACGACGACAACCATAGCAGTCACTCTCCTCTCCTAACCCCTCCCTGACCCATGTTCTTAATGCTCAATTTTAATCTGGCTCATTATTTCTTTTGTGTTTTTAACCTACCAGGACTTGTTTCACTATATTTTAACCTGTATTGTCTTCTGGTAGACGTCTGAAAGCACGCAGCTTGTCTTTAAAGCTTGGCATCTTCCCGGCCGCGTTGGTCCGCCTGGAGCGCGCTGGCTGCCACGCTCCTCGTTGGACTCTCTCCCACAATGTCGCTGGATGTTCGATCACTTTCACCGACAGGCCCCGTCTTGCCATATCCGCTGTCGCCTCTTCGACCGTGTTGTATGTTGTCTGGCCCTCATCATAGTGGACTCTCAGACGCGCTGGATAAAGCGTCTGGAACCGAATCTTGTTTTCCTTAAGCGCGCGCCTGGCCTCCGCATACTCTTTTCGCTTTTCTAGAATGGCTGGAGCATAATCATGATCCAGACTTATCTTGTGGGATCCCAGATTGAAACCTTTTTTCTGCCATGCCAGGCGGATCACTTCATCTTTCATCCTGTAACTCTGAAACTTTACGAGGATGGATCTTGGTTTGGCTTCGGGCGGGGGCTGCGGTCCCACTGCCCTGTGCGCTCTCTCAATCTGCATGTCCGTAGTAGTTGGGATACCGAGGTTTTCTTTGAGAACTTTTTCAATAAAGGGGGTCATTGCCTTTGGGCTTCCCTCTGTTCCCTCTGGAATGCCATAGATTCTTACATTCTCTCTCCGCGAACGGCACTCCTGGTCCGTTAACTTCTCCTGGAGCCATTCCTGCGTTCTCAGCATACAGGTTACCGCATCTTCCATGTCTTGTAGCCTTTCCTCGTTACCCATTATCCGCTTTTCCGCTTCTCCAAGTCGTGAATTTGTCTTTGCAATTTCAGCCTTAATCTCCTGCCTGTATTCCCGCAATTCGTTGAGTATTGTTCTATTTGTCACCTCTTCTTCCTCCGCGTTAGCATCTTCCCCCCGGATGGCAGCTTCGGGGCTAGCAATAGCATCCTCGCGCGGCGGCATTTCAACATCTTTCAACATTGCCTGGGCGGTCTTTCTTACTTTTTGTTTCGAAGCCATGTTTTCCCCGATCTTGAAACTGCTTGAAACACACTTTTGTCTTTTGTTATTTGGCTTTTCGGGGTTATTTCGTACTTTTGGTCAGGAGACCACGTTCTAAGCTGTCATCCCTTGTTAACCCGGAAGTCCTCCCCTCTCACACAGATTCTGTCCAAGTTACTGCTTTCTGATGGTGTGCCAGCTTTGGCCCAGCAGAAGAAGATCAGGGAGCAGAGGAGAGCCAAAACAAAGGCCAATGTCCTAGGAAGCTCCTATATCTGACCTAGACGTGTGTCATCATAGATATGACAGGGACCAGCCAAAAAGAGGAAGGGGTAAGGAAAGGAGACATTATGTGTCCTTTCATATCTCCTTAGCAACACTGGGAGGTTCCTAGCCAGCTAACCACTAAAGGACAGGACCATAGACTCTATGTATACTTGACTCCAAATTCACCCCTACAGCTGCTAGCCTTGTGAGCTTCATTTGACTGGAGCACGTACACTCACTTAGTCCATGTCTTTACACAGTCCATGTACAGGACTCAGTGGATGTATGTTCTCTCTGTGGATGTGTGTTCTCTCTGTGGACAGTTTCAAGTACCTGGGTGTTCACCTCAACAATAAACTGCACTGGTCCCACAACACTGATGCCCTGTACAAGAAGGGCCAAAGTCACCTCCACCTCCTGAGGAGGCTGAGGTCCTTTGGAGTGAGCAGGCCTCTGCTCAAGACCTTTTATGACTCTGTGGTGGCCTCTGCTCTCCTCTACGCTGTCGTCTGCTGGGCCCCGAGCAGCACAGAACGGGACAGAAAAAGACTCAACAAGCTGCTCAAGAGGGCCAGCTCTGTCCTGGGCTGTCCTCTGGACTCTGTAGAGGAGGTGGCTGAGAGGAGGGTACTGGCCAAATTCACGTCCATCATGGACGACACCTCTCACCCTCTGCACCGGACTGTAGAGGAGCTGAGCAGCTCCTTCAGCAGCCGACTGAGGCACCCCCAGTGCAAGAAGGAGCGCTACCACAGATCCTTCATCCCCACCGCCATCAGACTGTACAACTCCACTGTATTGTCCAGACGTGCAATATCGTTTTCCCAATATTGTTGTTTTTTCAATACTCCTATCGTGAAATATTGTTTTTCCAATTTTCAATACTCTCCCTGTCACTGTTTATTATTATTATTATTATTACTGCTATTATTATTATTTGATTTATTACTTTTTAAAAAAATATTATTATTACCTATCTTTATGCCATTCTTGCCTGCATGCACTTGTCTTCTTGTTCAAACTGTCCCTACCTGGAGCTACTGTGACAAGTAAATTTCTCCTGTGTGAGATCAATAAAGTTTTATCTTTATCTTTATCTTCTCTCTGTGTTCTCTCTGTGACTGCAGATGTGTGTTCTCTCTGTGGATGTGTGTTCTCTGTGACTGCGGATGTGTGTTCTCTGTGACTGCAGATGTGTGTTCTCTGTGACTGCAGATGTGTGTTCTCTCTGTGACTGCAGATGTGTGTTCTCTCTGTGGATGTGTGTTCTCTCTGTGGATGTGTGTTCTCTCTGTGACTGCGGATGTGTGTTCTCTGTGACTGCAGATGTGTGTTCTCTCTGTGACTGCAGATGTGTGTTCTCTCTGTGGATGTGTGTTCTCTCTGTGGATGTGTGTTCTCTCTGTGACTGTGGATGTGTGTTCTCTCTGTGGATGTGTGTTCTCTCTGTGACTGTGGATGTGTGTTCTCTCTGTGACTGTGGATGTGTGTTCTCTCTGTGCCTGTGGATGTGCTCCTGATGGTGAGTCTGGAGCATTTGTGTTATAACCTGCTCCACGTCTGTTTCTGTCATGTTGGAGGTGATTTATGTGAAACTCAGAGATCGTCTGTGTGCAGGTCGTCTGTGTGCAGGTCGTCTGTGTGCAGGTCGTCTGTGTGCAGGTCGTATGCGTGCAGGTCGTATGTGTGCAGGTTCAACACAGCTCTTTAATTCAGTCGTCTCACTCATGTACAGTCACGTTATTTTAAAGTTGTGATGAAAACACTGACTGTAAAGATTTGAAGGTTTGATTATTTTTAATAAGACTCCGGGTACAGTAAAGTTGCCACAGCTCAACATCTGAATCCCAAAATAACAAATCAGTACAGCCAAATATTTGTGCTCATTTACATTGTATTGCAAAGAAGAAAAGTCCCGTCTGAACCTGCTCCTGATGGTGACCGAGCGAACAGGGCGGCACACACCTGTGTGTCTTTAGACGGTCTTATCTTTAGTTACAGACCTGCAGAGCAGAGGCCTGGGTTTGCCCCTGAGGCATTCACAGCCCAGTGCCGGAGGAAATGTCCATTAACCACCTGTGTGGGTGGGAGTGGGAGAGCACCGTCAACATCCTCGCTTATGATCGGCTCTTTAGATGAGCTGGTGGCAGAATCCTCCACTGGGTTCATTTGGCTGCAACAGAAAACTATGGGTGACATCACAGTCCCTCAGTCCACTTCCTTTTACAGGTTATACCTGAAAAATGGGGCTTTTCTCTATGACAGACAAGTGTACTGGTCTTGGTCTGGTCTTGGTCTGGTCTTGGTCTTGGTCTGGTCTTGGTCTTGGTCTGGTCTCTAGTCTTGGTCTGGTCTTGGTCTTGGTTTTGGTCTTGTTCTTGGTCTTGGTCTCTGTCTGGTCCTGATCCGGGTCTTGGTCTGGTCTTGGTCTGGTCTGTGGTCTTGGTCTGGTCTTAGTTTGGTCTCTGGTCTCAGTCTGGTCTCAGTCTCGGTCTGGTCTTGGTCTGGTCTTAGTCTGGTCTCTAGTCTTGGTCTGGTCTTGGTCTTGGTCTCTGCCTGGTCCTGATCCTGGTCTTGGTCTGGTCTTCGTCTGGTCTCTGGTTTTGGTCTGGTCTTAGTTTGGTCTGGTCTCTGGTCTCAGTCTGGTCTCGGTCTGGTCTTGGTCTTGGTCTGGTCTTGGTCTGGTCGTTTTCAATCAATCAATCAATCAAGCATTTATAAGGCGCTTTTCATACAAAATTGTAGCACAAAGCGCCTTTTCTGCTCTTGGTCTTGGTCTGGTCTGGTCTGGTCTGGGTCTTGGTCTTGGTCTTGGTCTTGGTCTGGTCCTGGTCCTGGTCTGGTCTTGGTCTTGGTCTTGGTCTGGTCTTGGTCTTGGTCTTGGTCTTGGTCTTGGTCTGGTCCTGGTCTGGTCTTGGTGTTAGTCTCGGTCTGGTCTTGGTCTTGGTCTGGTCTTGGTCTGGCCCTGGTCTGGTCTTGGTATTGGTCTGATCCTGGTCTGGTCTGGTCTGGTCTTGGTCTTGGTCTGGTCCTGGTCCTGATCTGGTCTTGGTCTTGGTCTGGTCTTGGTGTTAGTCTTGATCTGGTCCTGGTCTGGTCTGGTCTTGGTCTTGTTCTAGTCCTGGTCTGGTCTTGGTGTTAGTCTCGGTCTGGTCCTGGTCTGGTCTGGTCTGGTCTGGTCTTGGTCTCGGTCTGGTCCTGGTCTGGTCCTGGTCTGGTCTTGGTCTTGGTCTTGGTCTTAGTCTCGGTCTGGTCTTGGTCTTGGTCTGGTCTTGGTCTGGTCTGGTCTGGTCTTGGTCTTGGTCTGGTCCTGGTCCTGGTCTGGTCTTGGTCTTGGTCTTGGTCTTGGTCTGGTCTTGGTGTTAGTCTTGGTCTGGTCCTGGTTTGGTCTGGTCTTGGTCTTGTTCTAGTCCTGGTCTGGTCTTGGTGTTAGTCTCGGTCTGGTCCTGGTCTGGTCTGGTCTGGTCTTGGTCTTGGTCTCGGTCTGGTCCTGGTCTGGTCCTGGTCTGGTCTTGGTCTTGGTCTTGGTCTTAGTCTCGGTCTGGTCTTGGTCTTGGTCTGGTCTTGGTCTGGTCTGGTCTGGTCTTGGTCTCGGTCTGGTCCTGGTCTGGTCCTGGTCTGGTCTTGGTCTTGGTCTTGGTCTGGTCTTGGTCTGGTCTTGGTCTTGGTCTTGGTCTCGGTCTGGTCCTGGTCCTGGTCTGGTCCTGGTCCTGGTCTTGGTCTTGGTCTGGTCCTGGTCTTGGTCTGGTCCTGGTCCTGGTCTTGGTCTTGGTCTGGTCCTGGTTTGGTCTTGGTCTTGGTCTAGTCCTGGTCTGGTCTTGGTGTTAGTCTCGGTCTGGTCCTGGTCTGGTCTGGTCTTGGTCTCAGTCTGGTCCTGGTCTGGTCCTGGTCTGGTCTGGTCTTGGTCTTGGTTTCAGTCTGGTCCTGGTCTGGTCCTGGTCTGGTCTGGTCTTGGTCTGGTCTTGGTCTTAGTCTCGGTCTGGTCTTGGTCTGGTCTTGGTCTGGTCTTGGTCTGGTCTTGGTCTGGTCTTGGTCTGGTCCTGGTCTGGTCCTGGTCCTGGTCCTGGTTTGGTCTTGGTCTCGGTCTGGTCCTGGTCTGGTCCTGGTCTGGTCTGGTCTTGGTCTTGGTCTCGGTCTCGGTCTGGTCCTGGTCTGGTCTTGGTCTCGGTCGGGTCCTGGTCTGGTCTGGTCCTGGTCTTGGTCTCGGTCTGGTCCTGGTCTAGTCCTGGTCTTGGTCTCGGTCTGGTCCTGGTCTGGTCTTGGTCTCGGTCGGGTCCTGGTCTGGTCTGGTCTGGTCCTGGTCTTGGTCTTGGTCTGGTCCTGGTCTGGTCTCTGAGGTGAGGAGGCGTCTTGCATCAGTCCATATCTCACGAAGTTCTTTAATCTTTAATGACTCTGACAAAAACATCATTCTATGTGAAGATTCCACCTCCGGCGAATAAGCTGCAGTTTTCTTTTATTTCCTGAACAGACTTCACACGAATGTTCCTTTGAATACTTTTACCTTAAATCGAAGTAAAGGATCAAAATATACTGTAGTACTGTAGTAAAGTATTACTCTGTTTTCTGATCTCTGTTCTAATGTTGTTTCCTCATCATAAACAGACCTGGAGTTGTGTTTTGTTTCAGTCACACGTTTAACGCACAAACCTGCAGATTTAGGCTGAGTTCTTCCCTCAAAGTAATGACCAAAAGGACAAAATCGCAGATAGAAGAGGCCGAAATGAGTTTCCTCCGCAGAGTGGCTGGGGGCTCCCTTAGAGATAGGGTGAGGAGCTCATTCACACGGGAGGAGCTCGGAGTAGAGCTGCTGCTCCTCCACGTTGAGAGGAGCAGCTGAGGTGGCTCGGGCATCTGTTCAGGATGCCTCCTGGTCGCTTCCCTCAGAAGGTGTTCCGGGCATGTCCCACCGGGAGGAGGCCCCGGGGAAGACCCAGGACACACTGGAGGGACTATGTCTCCCGGCTGGCCTGGGAACTCCTTGGGGTCCCCCTGGAGGAGCTGGAGGAAGTGTCTGGGGTGGACTAGACCAGGACTAGACCAGAACTAGTGCTAATCTTGGTGCTAATCAGTTTGTTCTCCTTTTTACCCCAAATTAGAATCGATAAGAGAATCGATAAGAGAATCGATAAAGAATCGAATCGTTAAGCAGTATCGATAATGGAATCGGAATCATAAAAATCTTATCAATTCCCATCACTACTCCCAAAGTGTTTTCCCAAGTGTAGTAGAAGTGGTGCAGCCTCACAGCGAAAAGGTCCACAGTTAGATTCCTGGGCAGACTTTAAAGGGACAGTGTGTAAGATGTTTACCCGTTAATTACCAAAAGTGAAGATACCCATTCAAAAATACAGTGTTTTCCAAGCCTTTTCACTTCCATCATGAAATCAAAGTATTCTTTTGGACTTAGATATAGTCACATAAAAGGGGGATCGTCCCCATGCAGAGGCAGCCATTTTGATTACGAGAGCCGCAGAAGGACATTTGGGCTCCACCTTCGCCTTCGGCAAGGCTCGTGGTTTTGGGTAAACAATGACAAGCATGCTGCCGGATCAGACGTCGTAATGGATCTAACACGTGTTTTGGACTAAATTGTTTTATTGGATTTTATTCGCTGGATCCTTACGGACAGATTGAGACCAAGTTTATGGTGAAATACAGAGTTTGACCTGCCCAGAGCCTTCAAAGGTAAGCTAAGTAACAAACCTCGTTTTGTGCTTTTCCGTATAAAAGCCCCATGTGCTCGGGGAGTGTTTGTTGTGCCAGGAAATGAATTGCATAGTCAAAAAGAGGAGACTGTAAGGTTTCATTTGATGTGTAGCTTGTCATGGTACACGATCGGGAATGTGTGCTCTCATGCGAAAAGAAAAAAAAGAACAGTGAACGGGTCCGCGTTTTATTTATACAGTAGTTGTCGGCGAGGGCTTGCACAGCGCCGGGTGCGCACGGTTCGTGCGCGGGTACGCAAGCTGTCCACGTTACGGCGCGCCCGGGTGACCCTCGAGGTCTGCCATAGCTAAAACAGGAAGTGCAATAGCCACCATCCACCTATGCGCCACGAATCCTACACACTGGACCTTTAAGTGTAGAGTTTGCATGTTCTCCTTATCCCTGCTGTGAAGATTTCCTCTGGATGCTTCGTTTTCCCTTCCCACTAAAAGAAAGTACAACAAACTCCCACGAAACAACAATTCTCAGAGTGACTGAAGCCGACTTCGTAAAGGAGGTATTAGTTCTGACCCAGAGCAGGAGACAGTTGATATAACACATTTTACGTTCCTTTTACGTTTTTATTTTGATTTTATTTATGTTTTTGAAAAGACGGCGCATATTAATGACCATCTGTTGTCTCTCGATTATACGATACTAATTTCCATCTGTTGTTCCTGAGCGGAGGACAGGTACAGTTTTTCTTTTTTATCGCTGGAGGGAAAAAAAGTACATTTAGACGACTCACTACGACTGCTTTGCCTCTCTTCCCTATTCACTTCTTTCTCTTTCTTCATCTCTCCATCCTCTTTCACTCCTCCCTCTACCTCTCCTTTCTTTGCCTGTGCTTCTTTCTCTCCCCTCGTCCCTTTTCTCTCTCTTTTTCACCGTTTTCATCCTTTATTTCTATTCCCCCTTTTTTACCTCTCCCCCTCTCCTTTTCTCTCTGTCTCTTTTCTCTCTCTCTTCCCTCTGTGTTTCTCTCTCTCTATTTCTCTTCCACTCTATTGTTCTTTCTCTTCGCCCTCTCTCTGCCTCTCCTCTTTCCCTTTCTCTCTCTCTTCCCATCTGTCTTTCTCTTTCCCGCTCTCTCTCTCTTCTCCTCTCCTCTCCCTCCCTCCATTCTCTCAGCCTCTCCACCTTTCCCTCTTTCTCCCATTATCACTCTCTTCCCATTTGTCTCTCTCTACCTTTCTCTTCCATTCTCTTTCACTCTCCTTCATTCTCTTCCCCCTTTCTCTGCCTCTCCCTCCTCTCTCCATTTCTCCTTACTGCCCTCCATCCCCTTGCTCTCACTCTCTCTCTCTCACTCTTTCTTCCAGGCCCTGTTCTCTCTCTCTCTCTCTGCACCCCTCTCTCTGTCTTCCCCTCTACCTCCCTCCATTCTCTCTGCCTCTCCCCCTTTCCCTTTCTCTCTCTACCCATCCGTCTCTCCCTACCCCCTCCTCTCTCTCTCTCCTCTCTCTCTCTCTTTCTCTTTTTCAGGCCCTGTTCTCTCTCTCCCTCCATACTCTCTCTCTTTCTCTTTTTCAGGCCCTGTTCTCTCTCTCTCTTTCACTCTCTCCCTCCATACTTTCTTTCTCTCTCTCTCCAGCCTCTCTCTCTTTCTCTCTCTCTTCCAGGCCCTGTTCTCTCTCTCTGTTTCTCATTCTCTCTACCGTTCCCTCTCCTTCCCTCCATCCTCTCTCTGTCCCTCCCTCCATCCTCTCTTTCTCTCTCCCTCCAGCCCCCTTCCTTCCCTCCATCCTCTCTCTCTCTCCCTCCAGCTTCTCTCTCTTCGTCTCTCTTCCTCCCCTCCCTTCATTCTCTCTTCCTCTCACTCTCTCTTCCTCTCACTCACTTCCTCTCTTTTCCATGCCCTATTCTCTCTCTCCTTCCCTCCCTCTCTCCTTCCCTCATTCTCTCTCTCTCTCTCTCCCTCTCCTTCCCTCCATCCTCTCTTCTTCCCTTCCTCCATTCTCTGTCTCCCCCTCCCTCTCTCCTTCCCTTCCCTCCATCCTCTCCCTCTCGCTCTCCTTCCCTCCATTCTCCCTCTCTCCCTCCTCCCTCCCTCTCCCTCCCTCTCTCCCCCTCCATCCTCTCTCCTTCCCTCCTTCCTCTCTCTCCCTCTTTCCCTCCATCCTCTTTCTCTCTCTCTTCCTCCCCTCCCTTCATACTCTCTCTTCCTCTTCCATAGGGCATGGAAAAGATAGGAATTGAGTGAGAGGAAGAGAGAGTGCTCTCTTCCTCTCACTCAATTCCTATCTTTTCCATGCCCTATTCTCTCTCCCTCCCTCTCTCCTTCCCTCATTCTCTCTCACCCTCTCCTTCCCTCCATCCTCTCTCCCTCCCTCTCCTTCCCTCCATCCTCTTTCTCTCCCTCTTTCCCTCCTGCTCCCCTCTCCCTCCCTCTCTCCTTTCCTCATTCTCTCTCTCTAACCCTCTCCTTCCCTTCCCTCCATCCTCTCCCTCCCTCTCTCCTTCTCTCCATCCTCTCTCTCTATCTCAGCATGGCTCAAACATGTGAATGAAACAAAACATCTCCAGGTTTGTTTTTTGAGGAGGAAATATTATTATAACGTCTTAAATCTCACAAAAGCTTAATTTTCATAATATCAGACTTTAAAAAGAAAAGTTGTGTGTTTGATGTGTGTAAGTTGTTTGTTCGTGTTGTGTTTAAGTTGTGTTTTTACAAGAAGAAGGTTCCGGCGACATATCGAAGGCGCCGCTCTGCGCTCGACAAAATGGAGCCGCTCACTGTAAATTTAATAAACATTCGGATCGTTACAATATCGACGAAAACGCATAAACCCCCGGACGAACGTTTTCTAAAAATACACACGAGAAAAACAAAGCGCACACATTCATCACTTTATCGATCACGCCAGCTCCTGTCCCGCCGTCTGGACGTCAACACGAAGGTTCAAATCCAGCGTCTTGCTCAAGGGCAGCGGGCGCTTTTCGTTCGGCGAAAGATAAAAAAAACAAACAGTTTGAAGCAAAAACTGACACAAAATCCATCATGAAGAGAGCGGAGCGAGGGAAGAGTGAATATTTACAGAGAAAGAGAAAAAAACAGGGTTCTGACGGCTCATGAAAGAAGAGAGGGAAGAGAAGAGAGAGGGAGGGAAAGGTGGATGGATGGAGGGAGAGAAAGAGGGAGAAAAGAAGGAAGGGGAGGTGAGGAGATGAGGGGAAGATGAGGGGAAGAAAGAGAGAGAGAGGCAGAGTGAGAGAGAAAAAAGACAGAGAGAGGAAGAAAGAGGGAGAGAAAGAAAGCGAGGGAGAGGGAGAGAGAGAGGAAGAAGCAAAGAGAGAGACAGGGAGACAGAGAGAGAGAGAGGTGGAAGAGAGAGAGAGAAAGAGGTGAAGAGGGAGAGAGAGAGAGAGACTGAGGGGGAGGGAGAGAGAGGCAGGGTGACAGAGAGAGAGAGAGAGAGAGAAAGACAGAGAGAGGAAGAAAGAGGGAGAGAAAGAAGAAAGAGAGGCGGAGGGAGAGAGAGAGAAGCAAAGAGGGAGAGAGAGAGGCAGGGAGACAGAGAGGGGGTGGAGAAAGAAAGAGAGAGGGTGGAAGAGAGAGAGAAAGGCAGAGTGGAAGAGAGAAAGAAACTGACGGGAAGAGAGAGAGAGGAAGAATGAGAGAGAGAGGGAGAGAGACAGGAAGAGGAAGGGGGCAGTAGAGGGGGAAGAAAGGAGGGAGGGAGGGAGAGAGAGGGGAGTGGGAGAGAAAGGGAGGGAGAGAGAGAGAGCAGAGGAGAGAGACAGAAAGAGGGAGGGGAAATAAAGGGGGAAGAAAAAGGGAGGAAGAGAGAGGGAGAGAGATACAGGAAGAGGGAGGGGAGGCAGTAGAGGGGGAAGAAAGAAGGGAGGAAGAGAGAGAGAGAGAGAGACAGGAAGAGGGAGGGGAGGCAGTAGAGGGGGAAAGAAGGGAGGAAGAGAGAGGGAGAGAGAGAGAAAGGGGGAAGAGGGGAGAGAGACAAAGAGGAAGTGGGTGAGAGAAAGAGAAAGGGAGGGAGAGAGGGAAGAGAGAAGGTGAGAGAATGAAAGAGGGGTGAGGGGAGAGGATGGAGAGTGGGAAAGGCAGAGAGGAAAAAGTGAGAGAACAGGAAAGAGACGGAGAGAAAATGGGGTGAAAGAGTGAGGGGAAAAACAGCCAAAGAGAGGAGGAGGAGGGCTTTTAACTATGATATTGATCTCTTTTGTCGATCAATACATTTGAAGCTCTTTAATATGGTTTCACTTGGTGTTTTTATTGGATTTGTAAAGTTTGCGTGGGAAAGTTGTGTTTATGAAATCATTGTCCTTCCTTAAAGCGTTCTGTAAAAATAAACAGCTTCTAATGTTCTGGTCTAAAATATGAAATGAAGCCCGTAGGTTTTTCAGACAATAAATAAATAAAACAATATAATACACTTAGTTTTGGAGTACATTTGTAGGGTTTTTTACATGCTCTTTTCAGACTACGTTGAGAAAAGTGCATAAAAGCGGAATAACCAACAAGGAAAGTGTTTCTCAATCTGGAGTTTGTTGTGTTTTGATTATTTAAAGGGATAGTGCGTTTTATTTTTTATTTTTTTTATGTTAATAGTGCCGTGCATTAACACTGGTTTACCGCTGACTGCGTCGTCTCAGCCCGGTCTGGAGCTCGGGAACGTAGGTCCGGTAAGTTCGCGGGGACATTTAATAAAGCTTGTTTTTCTTCTCAAACCACGTGTCACAAACAGTTGCACATGAAAAGTTCAACAGCCTAATTCGCATTGGTGCTATTTTCTCTCGATTCGTATCACTGTGCGCAGATTAGCTGTATTAGAGAAAATAGCACCAATGCTACTCCCTCTCTCTCTCTCCCCTTCTCTCTCCCGCTCTCCCCCTCCCTTCTTTCTCCCCCCTCTCCTGCCCCTCCTCCCGCTCTCTTCCTCTCTCTCTCCTCCTCTTTCCCTCCGTTCGTCTCTCTTGTGTCTCTGTTGGACGTCTCTCTCTCTCTCTCCCTCCCCTCAATCTTTTTCTTTCTCTCTGTCTTCACCTCTTTCTCTCTCTTTTCCTCTCCATCTCTCTCTTTGTTCTTCTCTCTCTCTTTCTTCCTCTCTCTGTCTCCCTGTCTCTCCCCCTTTTCTTCTTTCTCTCTCTCTCTCTTTCTCTCCCCCTCTCTCTTTTTCTCACTCTCTCTCCCTCCACCTCTCTTTCTTTCTTTCTTTCTCTCCCTCTCTCTCTCCTTATTTCTTTCTCTCTCTCTGTCTCCATGTTTCTCTCTCCCTCCCCCTCAATTTCTTTCTCTCTCCTTTCTCTCTCTCTTCCACCCTTTCTCTCTCTCTTCCACCCTTCTCCCTCCACCCCTCTCTCTGTCTCCCTGCCTCTCTTTCCCCTTTGCTTCTTTTTCTTTCTCTCCCTCCACCTTTCTTTCTTCTTCTCCCTCTCTCTCTCTTTCTTTCTCTCTCTCTGTCTCCGTGTCTCTCTCCCTCCCCCTCATTCTCTTTCTCTCTCTACCTCTTCACCTCTTTCTCTCTCTCTTCCAGCCTCTCTCTTTCTTTCTCCACCCCCCTCTCTCTCTGTCTCCCTTTTCTTCTTTCTCTCTCTCTCTCTCCCTCTTTCTCTCCCCCTTTTCTTCTTTCTCTCTCTCTCCCTCTTTCTTTCGCTCCCCTCTCTTTCTTTCTCCGCCCCCCTCTCTCTCTGTCTCCCTGTCTCTCCCCTTTTCTTCTTTCTCAGCAGGGAGAGGGAGAGAGAGAGAAAGAAGAAAAGGGCTCCCCCTTTTCTTCTTTCTCTCTCTCCCTCTCTTTCTTTCTCTTCCCCTCTCTCTTTCTTTCTCCCTCTCTCTCCCTCCACCTCTCTTTCTTTTTCTCCCTCTCTCTCTTTATTTCTTTCTCTCTCTGTGTCTCCATGTTTCTCTCTCCCTCCCCCTCAATTTCTTTCTCTCTCTCCTTCTCTCTCTCTTCAACCCTTCTCTTTCTCTCTCTGTCTCCCTGCCTCTCTTCTCCCTCTCTCTCTCTCTTTCTTTCTCTCTGTCTCTCTCCCTCTTTCTTTCTCTCCCCCTCTCTCTTTTTCTCACTCTCTCTCCCTCCACCTCTCTTTCTTTCTCTCCCTCTCTCTCTCTTTATTTCTTTCTCTCTCTCTGTCTCCATGTTTCTCTCTCCCTCCCCCTCATTTTCTTTCTCTCTCTACCTCTTCACCTCTTTCTCTCTCTCTTCCAGCCTCTCTCTTTCTTTCTCCACCCCCTCTCTCTCTGTCTCCTTGCCTCTCTTTCCCCTTTGCTTCTTTTTCTCTCTCTCCCTCCACCTTTCTTTCTTCTTCTCCCTCTCTTTCTTTCTCCACCCCCCTCTCTCTCTGTCTCCGTGTCTCTCTCCCTCCCCCTCATTCTCTTTCTCTCTCTCCCTTTTCACCTCTTTCTCTCTCTCTTCCAGCTTCTCTCTTTCTTTCTCCACCCCCTCTCTCTCTCTCTCTGTCTCTCTTTCTTTCTCTCTCTCTCTCCCTCTTTCTTTCTCTCCCCCTCTCTCTTTCTTTCTCACTCTCTCTCTCTCCCTCCACCTCTCTTTCTTTCTCTCCCTCTCTCTCTCTTTATTTCTTTCTCTCTCTCTGTCTCCATGTTTCTCTCTCCCTCCCCCTCAATTTCTTTCTCTCTCTCCTTTCTCTCTCTCTTCCACCCCTCTCTTTCTCTCTCTGTCTCCCTGCCTCTCTTCTCCCTCTCTCTCTTTCTTTCTCTCTCTCTGTCTCTTTGTCTCTCTCCCTCTCTTTCTTTCTCTCCCCCTCTCTCTTTTTCTCACTCTCTCTCCCTCCACCTCTCTTTCTTTCTCTCCCTCTCTCCCTCTTTATTTCTTTCTCTCTCTCTGTCTCCATGTTTCTCTCTCCCTCCCCCTCATTTTCTTTCTCTCTCTCCTTTCTCTCTCTCTTCCACCCTTCTCTTTCTCTCTCTGTCTCCTTGCCTCTCTTTCCCCTTTGCTTCTTTTTCTTTCTCTCCCTCCACCTTTCTTTCTTCTTCTCCCTCTCTCTCTTCCTCTCTCTCTGTCTCCGTGTCTCTCTCCCTCCCCCTCATTCTCTTTCTCTCTCTCCCTTCTTCACCTCTTTCTCTCTCTCTTCCAGCTTCTCTCTTTCTTTCTCCACCCCCTCTCTCTCTCTCTGTGTCTCCCTGTCTATCCCCCTTTTCTTCTTTCTCTCTCTCCCTCTTTCTTTCTCCCCCTCTCTCTTTCTTTCTCACTCTCTCTCCCTCCGCCTCTCTTTCTTTCTCTCCCTCTCTCTCTCTTTATTTCTTTCTCTCTCTGTCTTCATGTTTCTCTCTCCCTCCCCCTCAATTTTTTTCTCTCCTTTCTCTCTCTCTTCCACCCCTCTCTCTGTCTCCGTCTCTCTTTCCCCCTTTGCTTCTTTTTCTCTCTCTCCCTCCCCCTTCAATCTCTTTCCCTCTCTTCCACCTCTCTGCGAGCTACGGAACCGGCGCAGAACTGGGCCTAGAGGACGCTGTCAGGGGTAAGTCAGTGTTAATCTCACGACACTGCTGAAGGGGAAGTCATACAGATTCACATAAAAAAAAAACGCACTATCCCTTTAAGAGCGCAGAGACCTTAGAAAAAATCAGGACTTTAAAGCACCAATAAAACTTCAGTCATAAGCTGTTTCCCAATTCAGCGAGTGCACGGTTCGGAGCGTGTTTGGAGGGGGATGTGCGTCATATCCGGCGCGACAACTGCTGTTCCATTTCGTTTTTGTCCCATGCACAGTTAAGACGCGGTCCAAACAGTGCAGTCGTTTCCATGGAAATCGGGGCGTGGACCAAGCGTGCAAACATGCACGCTTCGCACACTCAAAAGCCCAGCATGCACAGCGCGGCAGGATATATGACTACAAAGATGGACTCGCCAGCAACATCGCCATGTGACAGTTGCGACTTCACTATAACGTGTGTACTGGTTCACCTCACCTACAACTATGCTACATGAAACTCTTCATAAACTACGCTAAACATGTGTGACGGCAGCCGTAACGGCATAGTTCACGGCACCTGTATTACCGTTCACATACTTTTCCCCTTACACTTCTATATTTCCTTTGCTGTTGTAATACTGGATATTCTACAGTATCGCCATGTCCCAATTCGAAGTATTACTAGTCGCAATAGAATAATATTTTTGTCTTTAGGGAACAAGGAGCAGACCACCCGGCTCACTGAGCTGAGGCGGGACCTGCTCCATTTCGCAGACGCCCATGCGATACACGTACTGCACTAAGGACTGAGCGAGTATGCACCGCCTCGACTGCAGGCTGAGACCACGCTCCGAACCGTGCACTCTCTGAATTGGGAAACGGTTATAAAGTTTCTGCTCTGGACCTGTTCGTCACATCGTCCATGACTCCCCCTGCAGGCGCACACGGTCACTGCAGCTTCAAACCACGAGCCACGCAGCCACGTCAAAAATATCCTTTTAATGCAGACAGCAGCATGCATTTACAAACGCATATAAATAAGACAGTACGCAGGACACAAATGTACAAAATCAGACCAGACCACATGCCGTTTGGAGAACACTTAATGGTAAAGTGGAAATAATAAAACTCTGCATTATTAAAAGGACTTGAATTCAAAATATCTAAAAATGGACTGTGTAACTTTGTGGGTGAACGGTCTGCCGTTTGTTCGATCTTATTGCTGTGCTGAAAATGTTCCACAGTAAAGCATTAAACTCCATTATAGACCATGTTACAGATCAGATCTATGGAGAGCTGTGCCCATTCACTTTATACATATTTTTCTAGCCAAAAAAAAAACCAAACACTTGTACTTGTACCACAATGAGTTTAATGTCATACTGTGGAACATTCCAGGCAAAAGCATTAACATCTCCATGGAGACAAGCCGACGGTGGACCCATCTACAGAAAGGCTACACACTAGTGATGCAACGATAGTTGATATAATATTGAATCGCTTGATACCGGTCTCACGATTCGGTCGATACACGTGTCCCTCCGTGCGCGCTCTGAGTGTCATTTCATTTGGTCCGAAAGGGAAACATTTATCGCGGCGTTGTCCTCAGATGCAGGAAGAAAACAGCTCCATAGGGACTTACACCTGAAATATTCCAACAGACGTGGAGTTTATCTTTCAGTCACTTTTTATTTTACGTCGATAGACCCGGGGATGACAAAGATATTAACTTCAAATACTTCAGATTCGCTTTTGGCTTTACAAAATCGTCAAATCATCATCAAAGAAGTTTGAAGCCGTGTCTCAATTCTCAGTGTGCACAGCTCGGAGCGTGGTTTTAAGGGTACTGAGGCCGCATGGGCGACAGGTCTCGCAACTACCAGATGCAGCCGCCGACTCCATTTTCTCCCGTAGAAGAAGTAGCGCGCGGTGCATGCTGGGATATAAGACTGCGCGAAGTGTGCTTTTTCACGCAGTTGGTCCACGTCCCGATTTCCATGGAAACGACGGTTTTCAGACCTTCGCATGGGACAACAGCGAAATGGGACAGCAGTTGTCGCGCCGGAAGTGACGTACATGCCCTTAAAACCACACTCCGAACTGTGGACCCTGAGAATTGAGACACGGCTTAATAGTGTAACTCCCCTAAAGACTGGCTACGTTATAAAATATAAAATAGCCTGAGGAAAGCACTGTTCTTATTTTCACTGAATAAAAACTCTGAGCTGTGAATCATTGAACCAAATGAACTAAGGCCCTGTTTACACGTACACTGGTGTTTTTAAAAACTGAGACATTTCTCTTCGTTTGTACACGCAAACCGTGAATTCGGCTCTGAAAACAAATCTTTCTAAAAAACTCTGGCTAGAGTGGCGATTCTGGAAAACAACGGTTTTGCGTTTGCGTGTGAAGTGAGATAAACGGAGATTTAGGCAGCTGACGCACAAAAAGTGAGATTCGGATTGGCTTGCAGAGCGTTCTCCGTCCCACACTGCCGCCTGTAGGCTTGGCGTAGTTATGATGGCGCTCGTTGGCGTATTTATGCGGGTTGGTAAACGAAAACTTTTTTTGAAAACGATGCTATGTGCACAATGGAATTTTGGAAAACGGAGGGAGAGAAATATTCGTTTCTCAACATACCCGGCGATGTGTAAACGTAGCCTAAAACACTTCACGTATAAACCTCAGCTGTACAGTTGTTGTACTGTAGTGTATCGTGTGTAATGTGTGTATTGTTTCATTATATTACACTCATTAGCAGAAAAAATCACGTGTTTTATTTTTGCGTCTTAAAACGTATCGAAATGGAATCAATATCGTGACCCGTGTATCGAGATACGTACGAAAAACAGTATCGTTGCATCCCTGCTACATACTGCACCTTTAACCAAATTTGAGTCGTTTAATATTTTGAATTCAAGATGTTTTAACCAAAATATATAATTTTTGCAGTGTTGGCTTTGTGTAGAAAAATGCATGAACACAGACCATTCTTTGTGTACATTATTACAGAAGGTCCTAAACTTGTGTCTATGGGTGCAAACTTTGTAAAATTGGCAAGTTAAATGTGTACTTTTCATCCAAGCAATATTTGTACAATACATTTTTATGAACCAAGAGTGACTGCCCAACTTAGAAGGTCAAATTCAGATCCATTTTCCCAATTGATCAGCTATGAGCTAACGTCTGTACAGCACGTGATTTAGTTTGATCAAATCATCTGAAGTTGCAAAAGTTTCTGTTTTATCAAATTTTACACATCATTTCATAAAGTATTCGTGGAAAGATTAGGCGCAACGACTTTTACAGCATAGTATGTCAGTAATTTTATAGGGAAAAGTCATATTTTTAGGTGGTCACTCTTGATTAGAAAATACAGTACATGATTTTATGCACCAAAACATGACACCAAATCCGTACTTAGGCTACGTTCAAACTGCTTAATGCTCAATTTGGATTTTTTTTTTTTTTGTGAAATCCGATTTTTTTGCGAGGTTGTTCACATTTCCAATTAAATTAAATTAAACTCCCCAAAAGTGTCCCGCATGCGCCTTGGAGGACACGACGACGTCACATGCAGCGAGCGTGCTTAGTGTTTACAGAAGTCGCCTAAACTAGCATTGAGCGCATGGAGATTTTTAAGTCGCTGTCGTGCCAGAGCCGGAACATGTACAACTTATTTGTTTTAAGGAAGAGATTGAGAAGGACAAGTTTTTGGCCTTGGCGTTTTGTGGGGCAGTGGCAGCAACGTCCGTAGAAAGGAACGCGTTGGCGCTGAGAGTGGTGTGCTTTGCTGCTTCACTGACATGGACTTCATACACAATTTTCGTATGACGAGAAGAACGTTTGTGTACGTTTGTGAGCTCCTACTTGTACCACTCTCGCTTCTTGATGACGTGTAGGTCGAATGAACGCGTTTCAGCCGTTCAGACTGAAGTCGCGTGTCAAAAGTTCGTATATGTATCGGTTTTAGGACCGCAAATCGGATCTGTGTCGTTCAGACTGTCATTAAAAGATCAGATACAGGAGATAGAGGCAAAAAAATCGGATTTGGGTCACTTCAGGCTGCAGTCTGAACATAGCCTTCGTTTGTATCCCATAACACTTTTTTCGTAGTGTAACAGTGCTTTAAAACGTTGTAATACCACTATGTGTGTTTGTGTTTGTGTGTGAGCGCTTTAAGGCTGGATTGGAAATATCAAACTAGGACAAAGTGGTGAAAGTAATCAATAATGTGGAAATGTAAACATGAGAATAAACCAGGCCAGACTCAGATGGTGAAATAGTTATAATGAGATACTCCAGTCGTATTTAACATTAAAGTACGTAGCTGTGTACATTTCCAAGTATTCCAAACAACTTTACTGAAGCCATGTTATCCGTTTTAATACTTTGTGATTACATTTTTAGAAAACTACTAGTTGTTATCAGTAGTATTGAAAATATTCCAACAAATAATAATAATGATTTTTTTCTTGTGTCAGTGCCAGTTTTCCCTATGGATACTTTAGTGGTCCTTCTCTTAATTAAAAAGCCACGAAAAATATTGTATGGTTAATTAAGATGCAACAGAACCAAATACTTGGAGAATTAAGTCAAGTTTTGGCTCTGAGAGAGACGGAAAGTACCACTAAAATTATTCCAGAAAAAAGAAGTTTACTGCACACTCGCTTGACTTTACTCTTATTCCTTTATTGGGCTTAGAGCGAACAACGCGTTTCGCTTCTACAGCGTCATCAGGTTCACCCGAGTAGTGCCAGGTGTGACTAAATACCATCTGGTCACATGTTCTTTCACTTAAAGTCATATTTTTTGAATGCAATATATATTACATACTATATACTATATATTTTACTCTGGACGTGTGCTGCTGACCTCTTGGCCAGGTCACCCTTGTAAACGAGGTCTTGATCTCAATGGGTTTTTACCTGGTTAAATAAAGGTTAAATAAAATAAAATAAAATATACAGTAGTAGAAAAAAAGACATATCATTCAGTGTACATAATATATATAGAATTTTTTTTTTAAATATCACAAGTAAACATTACACCACACAGACCAGTGCAGAGTATTCGGAATTGGACAATCACACAACCACAACATGAATATATTAACACACTATTTACACACCACACAAGCAATATTTACAAGTAATTATTTACAAAAAGCAGCTCAAATCCTGTGCTTCATTTAGTCCACCAGGTTCAATTGTTGACAGGTTCAACAATTGAACCTGGTAAATAATGTGTTAATATATTCATGTTGTGGTTGTGTGATTGTCCAATTCCGAATACTCTGCACTGGTCTGTGTGGTTTAATGTTTACTTGTGATATTTTAAAAAAAAATGTTTCTATATATATTATGTACACTGAATGATGGCTGTTTTTCTACTGTATATACGTAATATATTGCCTGGAAGAATCCATGACTCATCGCTGTACCAGCGGCGCGTCTGGTAACGCTTGGTCCAGAATGCGCTGCCGTTGCGCTTAGACAGACAGCTAAGTGAACCAATCAGAGAACAGTTAACAGACAGCGACGTGAACCAAGCAGGTAGGAAGCAATGCAAAAACATCTTTTTTGAAAAGAAAGGCCTCTAGAGCTGTCAGCTGCTGTGGTTTTAAGGAATCGATGTGTTTTAGGTAATTTAAGACCAATTTTACAGCTGAATGGAAGGGACGTTGCGGGCAAAGGCGGGTGCACTGACGTCACCATGTTTGAACGAATCAGAATCGCGGAGTCCGTTGTTAACCGGGGGAGCGAGGGTGGAGCGAGGGTGTCCAAATGGTATCGCGCTGTATAGCAAATACAGAGAGATATCATTTGGCTGGCCAGGTAACGTAATATATATTGCATTAAAAAAATATGACTTTAAGTGAAAGAACATGTGACTAGATGGTATTTAGTCACACCTGGCACCAGAGTCCTGCACGGGTCAAATTTTCGCAAACCGCACCCACCCGAACCCGTCATACTTCATTCCGAACCCGAACCGTTTCCCGACAGAATTAAAATTTTGGTTCCGCACCCGAGCCGAACCGCTATAAATAGACCCGCGACCCAAACCGTACCCGCATGAAAATAAATAGGAAAGCCAAAATGAAATACAGAAGTTTATTGCCACAAGGCAAGTGAGATGATAAAGTTCAGTACAACTTCTTTTTCAGCTCTTCCGTAGTCATTTTCAAATGCACTGCAGGACATCGCGTGACTTGAAAACAGTGCGCGCATACAGACAAAAAATAAATAAATAAATAAAAAATCTGATTTTAAGTTTTATCTTGGAAATGGTGTTTGCATTTCACTACAACATAGGCCTTTATAT
This sequence comes from Paratrypauchen microcephalus, assembly GCA_036785185.1. Lineage (NCBI taxonomy): Eukaryota > Metazoa > Chordata > Actinopteri > Gobiiformes > Gobiidae > Paratrypauchen > Paratrypauchen microcephalus. The sequence continues at coordinate 521,402 of JAVJIX010000321.1, forward strand.
TTGTATAATATTTATTTTTTTGTAGGCGCATTTTGTAAACCGCAGATAGACCCGCGCTCTGGTTCTTCCAACCTGACCCGAGCCGGCATCCGACACAGCGCAACATTTTTCACCCATTTTATAAAAGTTAACGGTTACCCGAACCTGTGCAGGTCTCTGCCTGGCACTATTCGTGCGAACCTGATGACGCTGTAGAAGCGAAAGGCGTTGTTCGCTCTAAGCCCAATAAAGAAATAAGAGGAAAGTCAAGCGAGTGTGCGGAAAACTTCTTTTTTTCTGGAATTATTCAATGTTCCTGATGTTACCAGCACCTGGAAGCTGTGCATGGAGTTTTGAACTTTGGAACCACTAAAATGATGTAATATTGTCAAAAAACCTACTCTGACCGACGTACCGTTTCATTTGAACAAGTTATTGATAGTGGTCTTTGTAAACAACATGTTAATATCTCTTACAGATACAAAGTTGTGACCTTTTGTGTCTTTTTCACATAGAAGAAGCAGAAGCAGAAAATTCATCATCTAATAATGTCCGTGCACTTAAAGTTACCGTCTGTAACTTCGCTTCACGTCTATGTTGTATTCTCACACATCACCACTAGAGGCTCTCTACGTTACTGCAGTCTGATAATGTGCTCTGGCAAAACAAAACAAAACAAAAAAAAACCTGCAGATGGTCGCGCTAAAGGTGCACTACGGGTATGTCTCTTTTTGGATGTATCTCTGGAATATCCCACAGTATGACATTAAACGGATAGTGCGGTTTTTTTATGTGAATCTGTATGGCGCCCCCTTCAACAGTCTCGTCCATTAACACTGACTTACCGATGACAGTGTCCTCTGAGCCCAGTTCTGCTCCGGTTCCGTAGCTCGCGAATGTAGTTCCGGTATGTTAGCGGGGACATTAAAGGGATAGTGCGTTTTTTTGTTTTTGTGATCAAAGGAGAAGTTCAATTTGTCAACTGGACAAAGTTTGTTTGGTTGAAAACGTTTCGCCGCTCATCCGAGAGGCTTCGTCAGCTCTGGCCCTCATGCTGGTTAGACCCTGTTTATATCTAGCTGCAAGGGAGGAGCTAACTACCCTGAACAAAGCTCTGAACCTATCCCAGCTACTCTCTTTTGTTTTACGAATTCCTCTGGCGTCTTGTATTAGCATAACTATCAGCCCTAGGCGGCGCTCACTACACTGAAATAGCTCTGAAACTATCAACTAATCTGTCTCTTTGTATTTCAAATTTCTCTGGCATCCAATTCCCTATTCAAGACAACGACCCTCTCCACCCCTCTGCAATGGCTTGTCTGTCCTAATGATTCTTTGTTTGAGAATCGAATTATAGATGGGAGACAAGTTGTGTCTAACTCCCCCATTTCTGTTTAACGACGGATTCTCTTTTTTGACAAAAATAGCCTCTTTAACTCCCCTCTCAAACCAGTTCTTTTCCCTGGCTAAGATCTGAACCTCACTGTCCTCAAAAGAATGGCCTGTAGCTTCTAGGTGAAGATGTACGGCAGATGACGGTCCACTCTGGCACGCCCGCCTGTGTTGGTACATCCTCTTGTGAAGTGGCTGCTTGGTTTCCCCAATGTAGCGCTCACTGCAGTCTTCAGTACACTGAATGGAATAGACCACATTGCTTTGTTTGTGGCTCGGTGTTTTGTCCTTTGGGTGGACGAGTTTTTGTCTTAAAGTGTTTGTGGGTTTGAAATAAACTGGAATTTCATATTGTCTGAAAATCCTCTGTAGTTTTTCCGAAACGCCGGCCAGGTACGGAATTGCTACCCCTTTCCTCCTGGGTTCGGATTCTCTGTTGTCTTGTTTCTTGCCCTTGTCTCTCTTGGTTTTGTTGACAGCCCATTTAGGATATCCACAAACAGAGAGGGCTTTTTTGTTTTTGTTAATCTGTATGGGGTTACGTGTGTTGACACCGGCTTACCTCTGACAGTCTCAGCTGATCCCGGTTCGGCTTGCTTTCTGGAGCCCACGTAAGTAGGTCCGGTAACTTCCCTCGAACATTAAATATAGCTTGTTTTTCTTCTCAAAACAAAACATTTGTCCGAAAGGTGATATATTTGCGTCCGAAACAGTTGTCCACGAAACATCCAGCAGCGTATTTCGCATTCGCGTATTGTCTCTCTCCACTCGTATCACTATCAAAGTCAGCTTTATTGTCAATTCTGCCATATGTGTTCAACATACAGTGAATCGAAATTACGTTTCTCTCTGGCCAGGTAGTGCAGGTACGCCCATGTTAACTCTATCAGCCAGTTCACCTTCAGCGGATGTCTACGCCGAAGTTTACAAGTGAAAAGGCTGATAGAGTTAACATGGGCGTAGTGATACGAGTGGAGAGAGACAATACACGAATGCGAAATACACTGCTGGAAGTTTTGTGGACAACTGTTTCGGACACAAATATATCACATTTCGGACAAATGTTTTGTTTTGAGAAGAAAAACAAGCTTTATTTCATGTTCCAGGGAAGTTACCGGACCTACTTACGTGGGCTCCAGAAAGCGAGCCGAACCGGGATCAGCTGAGACTGTCAGAGGTAAGCCGGTGTCAACACACGTAACTTTTAGAAGGAAACCTATACAGATTAACATTTAAAAAAACAACGCACTATCCCTTTAAGCTTGTTTTTCTTCTCAAAACAACATCTTAGAAGTGAACAGGCTCATGTAAACATCCGCTTACAAGTGAACAGGCTAATAATAACTAATAGGCGCGCAGTGATACGACTCCAGAGAAAATAGCACCATGCGAATTAGGCTGCTGAATTTTGCGCAGACAGCTGTTTGTGACGCAAAATATATCACTTTTTGGACAAATGTTGTTTTGAGAAGAAAAACAAGCTTTATTAAATGTCCCCGCTAACTTACCGGAACTACCTTCGCGAGCTACGGAACCGGAGCAGAACTGGGCTCAGAGGACAGTGTCATCGGTAAGCCAGTGTTAATGGACGCCACTGTTGAAGGGGACGCCATACAGATTCACATTAAAAAAACGCACTATCCCTTTAAATCTGTGTATCTCCATGGAGACGAGACACACATCAGAAAAAAAGTTACATAGTGCAAGTAAAAGTCTGGTGGTTTATTCAGTTGTTGTGATTATCTGGCCTTCCTGTGACACTGGATGTGCACAGCTGTTGGAATGAAGCTGAACATGACTTAAACTGTACAGCACAGAGACCGCCACTGTAACACTGCCACCACTGTGTTAGACAAAACCGCACAACACACATGCACCACATAGAACACACGTACAGGCTAACGACTAGTCCAATTTAGCTTCGATATTGCTGTCGGCCTGTGCTTACGGTAACAGAGATTGCTTGTGTACATGGCTACTGGGCTAAGCCACTTGTGCTGGGTTAAAGGAGCTGTTGGTGCATCGACTTCACAGTGCCTAAAGGAGAGCGACACAGAGCGGGTCGGGCAGTGTTGTAGTCAAGACCACGAGCTGGAAAGTAGAATATTGTAAAAACTTTTAAAAAGATACGGCTTGCTCCATAGGTTTTGCATTAGAAAGAAGTCATTACATTAGATTACATTCAAAGCGCATTTCCAAAGTTGGTCCATGCTGCTTTTTTAGTCAGTGGTAGGTTTGCATCCTGAATATGACATACCGTATGTCTCTACCCTCTAGATCCCCATTTCATCCGACGGCTGTCCTATCTCGAGATCAACCGATATGCATTTTGTCATGGCCGATGTTGATACCGATTGTTTAGAATCTAGAGGAACCCATGGTTAATGACCTCTGCTGATATTTTTTGGCTGATATGTAGAGCCGATTTAGGTATTCCAAAATCATCAAATTAAAATTGAGTACAAACTCATCCAACTTTTATAGCAAACTGTAGAGTCCAGTGTACAGTGGTCCCTCGCTATAACGTGGTTCACCTTTCGCGGCCTCGTTTCGTGGACTGTTTTATTCCCATTTTTTTATAGTATATCAACTAGTGCTGTCAGGTGATTTAAAAAATTTATACAACTAATTACAGGATTTGTAATTAATTAGATTAATTACAGGATTTGTAATTAATTAATCTAAGTGTGTGAGTGAGAGAGCGAACCCACTTTGCTCATTCGTTTCTCAAATTCTGCGAGTGTGGTTTGTTGGTTTGTGCGCTCTGTCGCCGGTATCGATGGAACTTGTCCGGACGTGTTTATCGTTCAAATGATCCGTCAGGCTGGAGCAGCTTCGGTGATCGGAAAATTCTTTTTGACAAAAGCTACAAATCACTGCGTTCTTGTTGGTCTTCGTTCTTTTTATAAATAAACTTGCCATTCAAAAGCCCTGGCAGAGATTTGCTCGCCGCACGCCAAATTTAAAATGTGCATTGAATTGCCACTCATAATTAATTGCATTAATTTTTATAACGCGTTAATTTGCAGTGTAATTAATTAATGTTATTAACGCGTTAAACTGACAGCCCTAGCATCAACGCGCATTGTGTTTTGCGTCCTGATTGGCTAAGCGACTGTAGATCTTTGCCAATTTGTCCCTCACTCTCCTCTGCGCCGTGTCTCCTGTACAGCACAGAATGTTTTCAGTTTGCCAGATTTATATAAATGTTCGATCGTAGTGTGACTCTGAAGTGCTGTATGTTTGCAAGTTTTCTCCCCGACAAAACCCACAATGTCGACGAAATGTTCTCAAATATAATCGAAGGTGGCATGTCTGTTTATGTCACCCAAAAGAAAAAAGTGCGCCAACAACTACCCATAACCATGTTCTTCCATAACCAAACGGAGCGACACCAGGACAAAGAGACACGGTCAGAGGAACTGTGAAATAATTTTTTTTTTGTTGAAAATCTATGTTTAGTTTGAATGTTTATACAAGAGAGAAATGTGATTAAATGTTAATTCCAGTCTGAGAAAAGTGTAGAATGTGTGTGGTGAGGCATTTACAGCCTTAAAACATGTAGATTAATTGTAAAAATATAAAGCTGACAACTTCGCGGATTTCGCCTATTGCAGGTTTTTAGAACGTAACGATAAATGAGGGACCACTGTAGTCACATTTTTGCAGTACCCTCCCTGGACTAAAGTGTTTAAATAAAGTGTTTAAATACCCTAAAAAGGCTGACTCCTATTAGGTATATCAGCCAAGTGATATCGGTCTATTTCTAGTCCAATAAAGCAGCATGCGGCCCGCAATCTGATCCGCCCGTCTCCCAAATATTCAAAATAATTTTTTTCTTTAACTTTTTTCTCTTACGTTTCTACTTACGTTTACTGGTGTCCTGGTTTAGATTTTGGCTTAATACTGGGTTTTGTCCTGGATTAGACCTGGTTGTTGGCCCAGTACTGGTTTGGCAACTTGGCAGAGCAATGCTGGTAAAGCTTTATGTAATTATGAAATATTGCAGTCGTAATATTATCAAAACAGATCTGCTCCACATTGTGTTAAAAGTGGTGGTGCGTTGTGCAACCACGGCCCTGCAATAAAACCAAAACATAATAAAAGAGAATATAAAAAATATTCTAAAAAGAATATGATTAAGGCCTTTTCTACAATATACAGGCAGGTAATCGCCACTAGAAAAGTTACGCAGTGCAACTTTAATCTTATTTTTTCTTTTTCTTAATTTGCCCTGAGATTTTCTAATCATTTTAAAGCCTTATCTAGCCATTTGCATCAAATCTCAATTGTAAACCGTGGCAATTAGACAGAAAATGTGTTTTTTTGCATCTTAAACTATGTGAAGTCATAGAAATACAGTGAAGTGTAATATAGAGGTTACAATGGTCATTCTGTGGTCTTGAGTACAGCACTGCTCCACCAGATAGTATATGAAAGTATGTTTTGTGTTTGTGTTATGGACCCCTGCTGGGTCCTTATAAATATATTGTCCTTCTCTTTCCCAGCGGATGAACCAGGATCTTCACATCTCCGAGTCCCTGTGACTGTCCATGCCCCAAATCAAAGCATCGCACAGGGCTCACAAAGTCAATATTTCCACAACTGAGATCTCCTCTCTGCTGGACCAATAAGTAAAACAGCATAAAAAAAAACACCAGCCTTCTTCCAGATCCATGGACTTTCAAAGGAGAACGGGTGAAAGCTCAGACACATTGTAGATTTGAAGAAAAAAAAACCTCACGACTAGTCCAAGCGTAACGCATGGCAAGGCTACGGGAGTCCTGTCTCTTTACGGTTTCCACATGAACGCACAGGGCAGGCAGGTACGGTCCTGTCGAGGGGCAGGTGCACAAAACAAACGCTCCTCTCTGGTGATATTTACACTTGTAGCCAAAGGTCAAAGTTCAGATCATCCTTTCTCCTTCGGTTTATATCAAGGTGCAGATGCATGCACTTGCACTAAAGTTTTGAATGTTTTTAGAGATCATTGTTCAAACGTGTGTCTGTCATGCCCTGAAAACGTACCATCTCCAAAACGACACGGCCAAGAAGCTCCTTCTATAGACATTGGACATGGATGGCTATTTTCTGCTTTATTTTATGCAAAATGACCATTATTTTTCCCATAGACTTTTCAAAAATATTCAGTTATTTTGTATATTCAGGACTTTGAGGAGTTTTTAGTGAGCAAATTTTGATTAAAGGTGCACTATGTAACTTGTCCGTCTTGTCCGTCCCCTGCTTGTCTGCAGTTAGATGTTTGATCTCTTGGCCTGGAATGTTTCATAGTATCGTAGTAAACATACTGTATTTACGTCCATGGTGATGCTACCACCACGTTACTGGTCAGGTCTATGGAGAAGTGACTCCACACACACTAAGAATGAATGTTTGTCAAAATATTTTTGAGCAATATTTGAATAAATGCAAAATAGATCAGTCCAATGCCATACTGTGGAACATTTCAGGCAAAGCAATAACATTTCCATGGTGGTGTACAACAAACCAGATAAATTACACAGTGTATCTTTAGCTGATTTCACCCTATCAAGTGTTCAAACTCTTATTGTTTAGGGTTTTTCCAAAAGGTCTGTGGGAAAAATGTAGACGTACAAGAGCCTAATGCCCCCGCTGAGCTCCCTACCAAAAAAACAAGACGGTGACACTTTATTAACTGCACTTATTCATGCCTCAATCAAACATAAAGAAAGCTTTAATTCACAATAGTTTATTAAAGGTCCCATGACATGGTACTTCTTGATGCTTTTATATGGCTCCTTAATGGTTCCCTAATACTGTAAATGAATCCTTCTTCAAAATCAACACTCAGTGCATGAGAAACAGAGATAAGATGAGAAAGAGTCATTTTTCTCTCTCTGAACAGGCCATTATGGGCGTTGTTGCTTGAATGCAAATGAGGAGGACAGAGATGGCCTATAGTAGAGGGTGGGGGCGTGGCCAAACTCTCAGCTCTCAGCTGATCCATTTCCGCATTTTTGGGCGGAGAAGAGATGAGAAGTGTTCCATCGAAAAATAAACACATTTCCACAGAAAATAAAATTAAACCACTGCTGTTCAAAGGTCCAGAGGCTCAGATAAAGGACTTCCGAGCCTAGAAACACTCGGACGTTCCTCCAGGCAAATTAAAAAACGCATTTCGCATTGCCTAGCGCATTCGCGGTCCAAACTCTCTGGACGTGATTTACAGAGACGCTGAGTAGACACAGACGGGGGGGGGGTGGAGTTGCATTTTTCGATCTGACGTCAATAAGGTGTCTTGTTCAGAATCGCCCGTTTGAGCTGTGTTTTTTTCCTAACGCAGAAAAGGACCGCAAATGCTCAGTTTAGACATTTCACGACTTTTAGCCATGGAGGGGGGGGGCCTAAACAGGGTAGGGGAGCTCACATTAACGTTCAAAAACCTCAGAAAGTGAAAATTTCATGCCATGGGACCTTTAAGAATGATTCAGACTTATTGACTACTTAATAAGAACTACCTAAGAAGTGTGGTAACTACAGATGAATCATTATTAATAAACTTCTTGATGAATTAAGTCCTTGTTTGCGTTTTATTAAGGCTAATTCAGGTGTAGTTATTATAACGTGTTAGTAACATGAACACGAGGACCACACTGGAGCAGACATCAGAAGAGCTTGGCTGTTACATGGGGCACACTTTGTTTTCGGGGATGGGCAGCTGAGCGAATGAGCCGCACTCGTTCGGGGAGTCGTCAGATTTCTGGGAGCTGGTTCCCATTGGGATGCGAGCAGCGATGGCGGACATTTCTCCCGTCTGGCTCTCCGCGGTGATGCCCGGCCGCTCCGAGGTTTGTCCGAAGTTGTCCGAAATGGTGCCGGTGAAGAGCAGAATGAGGCACTTCCTGAACTGAAGACAAGAGAGAGGAGACAAAAGGAGATTAGAGCCTAAATAATGAGGCTGGGTTCACACTTAGATTAACTAATGATGGGATTCAGATGACATTGCACCAGTGACGTGCGGTCATTAGAGGCAGGTGAGGCACAGCACCAGCCGTCAGTGCCTCACGTGCCTCAGCAGATTAGAATAAGTGACACAAGATACAATTTAGAGTTAACAAGTCAAGTTTAATAATCTGTTCACTTTTTTCTTCTTGTCTGGCCCGACTTTTTAAATGGAGGAAGATTTCATATTAAAGCTCAAGCAGTTTTCTAAACAGGAGGTTATAATTAAAGGAAGACCAACGCCGGAGCTAAAGGGTTTGCTCCACACTACGGGACGAAAGACTCGCTCTTTTCAAACAGTGTGGTTCTGCTTTTCCTTCTTTTCTCAACCTGCTGTGACAATGTCTGGACTCTGGACTGGATGGATACTGTGACCTGAAAAATTTGCAAAGAAGCCTTGTTAAACATGAGCTCACATTCAGAGCCAAATCGCGCTAAAAACATCGCTATTTTAATTTATGAAGCTACTCGGTGCGCTCTGGAAAATGCACTGAAAAAAATAAAAAATAAAAATAAATAAAAATAAAAATAAATAAATAAAAATACCCCCCCACTATAGAGTGGTTCTCATTATCACAACTTTCAAAAAAAAATAAGTTATCATAACTTAAATAACATAAATAAAAAATATATACATATATATAAATAGAACAAGTATGCAGTGTTGGGAAAGTTCATTTTCTACATGAACTAGTTCAAAGTTCAGTTCACACATTTCAAAATGAACTAGTTCGCTCATAGTTCATAATTGTTTATAGTATTGTTTATTTTTCAATATCATTGCCAAAGCCCATATAGAACCATAGACAGCAATTATTATATCAGTTTTAACAATCAAACCATGTGTTATTCATGTGTTATCTCCATCTTCATATCCAATTTCACATCCTTATCCAACTACAAATAACAGTCCCGATAATGATAAAACACCTGCAATTCAACATAATAAAGAAAATACTTAAATAACCCCCATATGATATGACTTAATTAACTAAGAGTCTTAAGAAAACAAAATAAACCCGCAAATTAACATTAGTGATTCCCCCTTTAATGTGGCCCCCTTTAGCGCACCACTCTGCGCTGTTTCTCACAAGACCAGGAAGTGCCGCAGTTTGGCCCTTGAAACAGAGAGCAGGAGGAGGAGAAGGTCGGGGGAGCATGAGGGGAACAGAGTCCAGAGAGCAGGAAACAGTTTGTAAGCACTCCTGCAGGAGCAGAGAAAGGTTTGAGGCAAACCAGGCGGAGCGAGAGGGAGAGAGGGAGAGAGGTTTTGTTTCAAGCGCTCGGCATGGCGCCCCTCACGAAGTTGCGCCCTGGGCAATTGCCCCACTTGCCCCCCCCCAAGAGCCGCTACTGGCTGTAAGGCGCTTTATTTTACATTTGTTACATTTGTGTTACATTTTTTGTATGAAAAGCGCTTTATAAATAATGTTTGACTGATTGATTCTACATGTACGTCAATGGTGGAATGTGTTGGTGACACAATGCACACATTAGCAAACACAGTTCTCAGACATAGTGTGAGAACTCAAAAATACAAACCTACCAAATGGATTTAAACAACACATTCTCAGGAGCCTGCGATCAATATGAGTTTTCATGGTTCTGTTTACGTGTTTGATCTTCAACAAAAAGGTGAGAGTGTCAAACTGAAACACTATTTCTAAAGCTCGCTAGCTTGTGACTGTAATATTATTTGAGGGGTTTGTTTCAAAACTAATCAACTTGTCTGTTGTAGTTCCACTAAATCTGTTCTTTATGGTCAGATTTGCCACATTTACACGAGAGCTTTAATTCCGATTAAAAGTAATTTAATTCTGAATAAAAATTTATTCCAGAACTACAAATAATGAAAAGAGTGGATGGCAGAAAACAGAAAAACACTAACGAAAAACCGAGATGACAGAAAGCCGGTAGCAGCTGAAGTGTGTTTTCTTCCGGTCGATGTAAATACGTTTGTGCGCCCCCCCCCTGTCCAATCTGAACCCTTCCCGACCACCAGACATGCAGCGGAATTAAATAAAGCCGATTTAACGTGTTTTCCATGTAAACCTCAATTCAGATTTATTATTCTTGAAGGAATATTATTAAACTCGAAGGAGAATAGTTTAATTCCGAACTATTTAATTCTGAACAATTAATTTTGAATGAAAAAACATCATGTAAAACGTGGCCATTGTGTTAAAATAAAGCTCAGATTAGTCTAATTTAGTAACAGAGCTTCAGGCAGAGCAGAGCCTACACTTAGAACCCTACAGCTCCCCAACTATCACACCCCAAGGGAATGATGATGAGGGGAAGCTAAAATTAATATTGTTCAAATATTTTTGTTGTAATACAGAGAGTTCTTGGGTCTAGTTCCTAACAGAACTCATCAGGTTCAACATTTAAGAATTTATCTTTTGGATATTTCAAGGCAAAGTAAATTGTAATCTATAGGAAAATCTTTTAGCTGTCAGGGAGTAAGACATAATTACAGTCTAAAATCTCAAAAGCATCAATAGAAAAACGATCGTCCTTGTTGGATTGTCACTAGGGCTGTCAGTTTAATGTGTTGATTAGATAAATTAATTCCACAGCAAATTAATACGTTATCGAAAATGAACGCAATTAATTATGAGCGGCAATTCAATGCATGTGCATTTTAAATTTGGCGTGCGGCGAGCGAATCACTGCCAGGGCCTTTGAACGGCGAGTTTATTTATAAAAAGAACGAAGACGGGACGATCAACAAGAACGCCGTGATTTGTAGCTTTTGTCAAAAAGAATTTTCCGATCACCGAAGCTGTTTCAGCCGGATCATTTGAACGATAAACATGT